>APFE030417025.1:75836-97159 GCA_000404065.3 Pinus taeda
TTTGTAATCGAGCTCTACTCTATTGGAGGTTGCCCCCTTGAAGAGGCAAGTGAACATTACTCTCTGAATAATAAAGTCATTGCCATTCTGTGTTCTCGGTCTCTTTTCTTCGCATATTCTGTATTTGGGTATCTTTTGTAGGTTAAGAAGCATAACATATCATAGTAATTTCTCATCACATGTTTACCTCAGTTGGTCGGTTACTTGGGCAGATGTGGGAGGAGGGTGTTATAAACCCTAATTCACCAAACACTAAAAATATAGGGTTTCATTATATAACTTAGAGCTTAACAAAAAACCTTAAAGGACTAGGATTTTTACCATAACATCATCAAAACCATAAAATTCAAAATAATAATATTTCTAGACTTATTAACAAACCCTAAGAATACTAGGTTTCATAATAAACTTTGACATACCCTAGGCATTAAGAGGCTAGGGTTTTACAAAGAAATCTAAGGGTTAGGGTTTCACAAGAATGATCAAATGAAAAGAGATAATATAATGAGTGTAGATTCAATCTAATGATTAATCACCCTAACAAGAATCTTTAAGATTAAAAATCCTAAACATAAAGATGTGATTAATGTAAAACACATTTCAAAAGAAGAATGATCATACCTTTTGCAAAAAAAGAAATTAAGACATACCTTGAGTTGTGCTTTAAAAAACCTTGTAGGACATCAATCCTTGAAGGGATTCCTTTTCAAGATGACTTATTTCATTATTCAAGTGTTTCCTTTGAAGTCTCCTCCATAGCCTTTATGTATTCTACAAGATTTCCTACCAAGGAAAAATTATAAAGAAAATGTTACTAGTAAAAAATACAAACAAATCTCGAAGTGAGGAGGAACCAAACAAAAAAAGGAAACAAATAATAATATACTAATATTTTGGTAAAATGGTGAAGGATCCCTCTTAATATAGTCCTTTGAGGGATACCTATACTTTAAATGATCCAAAATTTTTCTAACAAGATATATTAGACCCACAAACTATAGAAATAAAAACATAAAGGAAAAGATTACAAAAATTAAAATATAAGACTAAGAAGGATATGTAAGAGAGGACTTAATAGTAACAGTCTTTGAATTTCGGTTCTTCAGTCTTGTTCTTCTTAGGTGGGGCTTCATCAACAACATTTGCTTGTCTATCTCTCTTTTTTCTCCTTGGATTCTCAGGATATTGACTTTTGCAATCTCCCATTTTTTGACAATTAGAGCACTCAATATTTGATAGATCAACCTCCATCTTTGGTCCTTTGAACTTTTATTCCTAATTTTAAAGCATTCTAAGATTTTGGTAGACCTAGAAGAGCAACAATCACAAGTTCTTTTTTGGTACAAATTCATTTATTGTTTGGATTTCATCTCTTATCCTAGACATCCTTACAAAATATTATGAAACAATATCATCTTTCATCATCTTAATTGTTCTTAGTTCATTCTTGAGACTAGCTATATGACTAATATTCTTGATGGTGAACAAATTGGAGAGGGCTTCATACATATCTTGAGTGGGATATATATTTGATATGTATAGGATTAGATAGTCCTTTACTCAATATACTTATATTCATGGAAAGGATGTTGGTTTCCCTAAACTGCTCCCTTTCTACATCATCTGTAGGTTTATTAACTTTTCCTTGAACAAAATCTAAAACTTTATGCTTAGCGAGAATAAGATCTATCCTCTTTTTCCATGCCCTGTAGTTGGAAGCTCCTTCTAGCTTGTTTTTCAGACTTCATTGGCATGTCTTCTTTTATTGATATAGTATACTTTCCTCTTCTTATATGATCCTAATCTTTTGACCCTTTCAATATATATTCAAGCTACCTTCTTCTTTCTTCTTCACCTTATCTTTGAAAACATGTTAGAAAATCAAAAAGGCAGAAAAAATTACTTATGTTGAAATTACTTACGATGTTATTGTATTTTTATTATCTTATCTTTATGTTATTATGTTACCTTAGTTTCATCAAGAAATCACCAAGACAAAACATGAATATCAATGACACTAGATGTAGGCACTCAACCAGGGCTAAAACCCCTTTCTAGGAAAAAACCTTGTCAAACTCTTCCACTAATCAAACTGAGATAGACTAAGACTTTAGACTTGTCAACCAAAATACCTTTCTCCTCCACTAAGTTAGCCTTCCAATATGATTCAAAAAAATTCATTAGTCTCTTCTTTTCCAATAGCTATATCCCAGCAACAACCTATAATTTCAACCCCCAGCTAGTCCAGAATTTTGGCCTATCAACAAACCAAAATTTCGTCCCCCAGCTACTTTAGAATGTTGGCCCAACAACAATCCAACAAATTTTCATATGTGAGACATGGAGAGAGAAAATTGAGCTTCCTTTTGCTTAAAAAGCATTCCTTCTTCTTTGTTATGGTTTTCTTCCTCTTCCTTGAATTTCACACCCTTTTTTTGCCTCTAACAATTGCATATTGAACTTATTGAGTTGGCTCTCCAAATGATGTCGAATTGCTGACTTTGTATAGTGGTTGTGTTAGGTTGAATTCCCTTGATGAGGTTGACTTGTCCTTCTTAAGGCTAACTTGGGGGAGGAGACCTAAAAGACCTATTTTTACATTAAAATACATTTCTTTCTTGATAGATGAAGCCCAAGATGGAGGCTTTGTTCTAAGAATCATTGACCCAAGCATGAAACCCATGCTTTAATAAGTCAATTTCTTTTATAATAATTTTTTCTTTCTTTCTTTTGATAAATACATTACATCATGACTCAAATACAATTATGAAGACAGATACAAGTTACATTTTTTAACAAGTACTACCCTCCTCAACCTACTCAATTGCAATTCCAAACCCAACCATCAAATCAACCACTTCCCTTGCCATCCACTCCATTTCCTTAGAAATCCAATCAACTACCTACTCAACCACTTCTGAATCCAAATAATAAAAATCCTCAATAGCCCATTTATAATGTTGAGGGTTAAAACTTTCAAGCTTGCATGATAGCCCCCCATGTCTAAATGTTGTCCAACTTAGATTTGGTAGGGTTTTGCAAAAAAGATCACCATCAGTTATCATCCAAGAATTTAAGGAGGATAAAATTCCTGAAAAATAGGCATCTCTTGATCAAGAAAAGACTCCTCCAAAGGAACATATTCCTACACAATTAGATGACAACAATATAAGACCAACTCCTACAATTCCTCTAGTAGAACGACCTTCTATTTCCCTACAAAATCCTCTTTTTCCTAAAAGGCGCAAAATTGGTAAAGGAATAGAAAGGAAAATTATTTTACCTGAATATGATATACTATATGAATTGAAAACGACTTGCTCCAAAATTCCTTTACTTCAAAAGGAAATACCTATATTTTCAAAAACAACAAAGGATTTGTGCATTAAAAAACAAGGAAGAAAAAGAAAAGATGTTTAAAAGATTAAATTGGTAGGAAATATTGCAAACTTTATGATGGGGAAACCAATAGTTCAAAAATATCTAGATCCAGGTAGCCCTATTGTAAAAATACACATCAATGATATTGAAATTCCAAACACTTTGATTGATTTAGGAGCAACTATTAATATCACGAGCAAACAAACTATGGATCAATTAAAGCTTCCTAATATTCAATATACCCCACCCCTATTATAGTTAGAAAATAGATCTATTATCAAACCGGATGGTATATTAGAAGATGTTTCTGTATCTTTAGATTCATGGGAGCATCCTATTGATTTTATGATTTTAACTCCCAAGAATAATCTAGGAGGCCATCCATTGATCCTTGGTAGACCTTGTCTAGCTACAACTAATGTATTCATAAGTTCTAGATCTGATGGTATGCACATTTCTGATGGTAATTCTACTAATAGATTCACATTGTATCCACCTCCTAAAACAAAAACTGAAGTAGAAAGTGAAGTTTGGATTGATGATGATAATGAAGAATTTGAGGACATTCAACCAATATTTACTCTGTCAAAAATAAATGAAGAGTATTAATTGATAAATTTGATGAATAATAATGATTCCTCTTCATATTGTGAACAAGATCAAAGTTTTCAAGAACAATGTAATATTGAATATTTATCATCTTATCAAATATATTTACATTCTATGGAAAATTTTGGCAACTCTTTAGTAGAATTTTTTCTAGGAAAAACATTAAACATTAATAATAACTTGGAGGAATTTCAAAAGAGGCTACTAATAAAGATGCTACAAAAACATTCTTTTGCATATGCACGGGAATGCACTCATATGAAGGGAATTGATCATAACACATGTATGCATCATATTTACATTCCAGAAAATGGAAAACTAGTTAGACAACCTCAAAGAAGGATGAATCCCAACCTGAGAAAAATGATTGAGGAATCACAAAAGTTGCTTAATGCGAATTTCATTTATCTTATATCAAATAGTCAATAGGTCTCACCCTTAGTGATTGTTCCTAAGAAAAATGGAAAATGGAGAGTGTGCATTGATTATAGGGAATTGAATAAGACTACTTTAAAATATTACTTTCCACTACCTTTCATTGATCAAGTACTAGATACCTTAGCAGAGAATAGATAATTTTCATTTCTTTATGGTTTTAGTGGGTATAACCAAATCTAATTGGCACTAGAATATCAAGATAAAACAACCTTTACATGCCCATGGGGTACATATGCTTTTAGGGTACTTCCTTTTGGGTTATGTAATGCACCTGGAACATTCCAAAGAGCAGTTTTAAGTATTGTTTATGATCTAATTCATGATTTTGTAGAAGTTTACATGGATGATTTCACTGTCTATGGAAATACTTTTGAGGAATCTCTTGAAAAATTGGAAAAAGTTCTCATTAGATGTAAGTAAGCAAATATTTTGTTAAGTTATGAGGAATTTTTTATGATGTTTAATGAGGGAATTTTTTTAGGCCACCATATCTCAAGAGATGGAATTAAGGTGGATGCATCTAAACTTGTCAAAGAGATGTTAGAAGTTTTCTTGGTTTTACATGATATTCCAAAAGATTCTATTGACAGTGCTGGACACGCCAACATTCAAGGGGATATCCCCGGTAAGAAGTTCAAAATAGACCTCAAACTATTTGGAGTAGGAGTCCTAGTAGTGGGTGGTAACATAGTGCCTTGATTGCAGTAGCGCACAAAGATAAGTATGATGACTTTGGTCGGAATCAAGTGTGTGACCTTGCAGCAAGTCAAGTGAGATGCATGGGGGTTCTAACACATGGAGGGGAAAAGGAAGTGTGTCCCTTAGAAGCCTATAATAATACACAACCTGAAAGGAACACACGAGTGGAATGACATCACGAATTGAAATGCAGAATAGTCCACAAACCAAAGTGATGGGTTAATCCAACAACAAACCTTCAACCAGATTCATACAATTGCATACAAAGTAGTTCATAAGAAAATGCATAAGTTAAGCAACTTACATTTCTAAAGAAACCAGAATAGTCCAACTATAATAACAACATATGCATGAAAACATGTTGGCTCAATTATTATTATTATAAGTGAGAGTTCCATCCAAACATACACTATTAACAACCACTAGCCCCAATAGTGGAACATTACAGTCGAGAACACCTTCTCCTCCAAAGACATATACTCACTCTACGCTGTGGAGAAGCCAAGGCTTGTCACAATACTCCAAAGCTTCCTATAAGCCTAAGCCTAGCCAAAAGCCTGGCTCCCAAAAGCCTATTCTATGAGTTATGAGGTTCTATTTATAGCCAAGGGTGGGGTGGCCCTTGACATTCCCCTTTGACTCTTTGAATACCCTCATGACTCTTCAACTTCTTTACAAATAACTCATTACATTACATAGTGACTATTTACATTTCACTAATGACACTTGGAATTTCACTTACAACATATTTACAAATAATATACATTTTCCACATGTACTCATGTGAGACAAAATAGGCTAGAGACAACCTAACAAGATAAAACACTATGACTAAAAATTTTGGGGAAAATACCAACTCGGCAACATCCACTTGATGACTCTTGGTGATGTACTGATACCAAGCTTGGTACTATGCTATGGTGTCCCCATACTGCTTGATAGTGTTTTTCTAATAGTGGACTCTTCCCTCCATAGCTTATAGGTAGATGGTCTTGGAACCCTTGTCCAACTCATCTTGAAGCATGCGCAGCATGGCCTTGACTAGGGCAAGACCACCAATGTACTTCTGCATGTTTTTTGCGCTTAACTCCAAGTCATTGTTGGTGGCCTCTTGCCTTAGTTGGTCCATGTACTTGTCGATATCTAGTCAGAATTGGTTCTTCTCATTAGCTATGTTGAGGGAACCGATTGACGAGATCCTATACGTTCTCACCATGAAATCCAAACTATTACACAACCATGCATATGAAGCTTGTATGTTGTTGACGAATGGAGAGAGGTGCTCATAGTTTTGGATCTGCATCTGAATCTTTGCTTTGCCTAGCTCTACCTATGACTTCATCCTTTTGGGAAAGTGAAGTAGGGATCCCTTGTACCTCATTGTCCATTCTTGCACATGGGTGATAGTAGCATGTATGTCCCTGAGATTTTGGACAATATTTCTTCTTCGCCACTGGAAACCATATAGATGGACAATTGCCTTATGCATGTGAAAAATCCATCATAGAGTTTCTACATGGTAGCCTAAAGAGTTGATACTTCAACAAGTATTGCTTTCATCATTTCTGCCATTGAGGATCTTGCAGATTGTTTTGCTTTCTGCCTAGCCGCTTACAAGTTCTTTGCCATTTGTTCATTCTTTGCTAATAACAACTTGACATTTGAGCTTGTGGCTCTTGCATAAGCCACAGTGCCATTGGCCACGACAACTAGATGCTTTATGACATCTGACATTATCACCCTTTCCTTCATAAAAGTAGGTGAAACGTGATCATCCGGGAAATGCTTTCTCCACACCTGTACAATCTTCTATTGCAACTCATCAAATGACAGATTATACACATCCATCACCAGATCATCATCAAGGAGAATAGCCTCTCCTTGCTCGCTCGAGACTTGTTTTGATACTGGAGGTGGTGGAGACTAAGGGTTGACCTCAAATGCTCTTGGCATGAGGTCAATATCTTGGTCCTGTGGCTCCTATCCCAACTCCATGTCCATTACTTCAATCATTTGCTCAATCTTTTGAGAAAGCTCCTGATCTCGCATCTTCTCACCCTTTTCTTCATCTGCTCACCCTTTTCTTCATCTGATGGCTATTTTAAATCCTCAGCCTATATGTGCACAGTTTGCTCTATCATTGCGCCTTGACCTTCTTCTTGTTCCTGTTTCTACTTCTCTTATCTCTCTCTCCTTCTTAGCTCTTGTTCTTCCTTCAACTTCTTCTCCATTTCCTGCAACTTCCTTTCTACTTCCTCCAAACTTTTCTTCTATCTCTTTCTCTAATCTTCTCTCTTTATGCATTGTTGCCTCTTTCCCTCTGTTGCTTTCTCAATGAGGGGATCTTCTTTGAACTTGTAGCTTTCCTTAGCCTCTAGGTTCTCAACAATCTTCCTCTTACCCTTGTTCTGCACCGGTTTGCTACTTATTACTGTTGTTGTTGTTGCTTCCTGTGGTGTTGCTGCCTGCAAAGAAACTTTCCATGTTGTGGCTATACTAGCTAGTTCATTGAGCTTGGAGTGGTTTTAACAATACCTCCAAGGGTCCTTCCTCTGCTGAATGACATGCCCCATGGATCCATGGATAATACACCCTCGTACAGTGGTTCTTGAAAATATCATGGGGATCATACTGATTTTAATCTATGGTGCCAAACTCAAACTTCGCTATCTCCTTAGCCTTGACATCCACATATTTCAAGCTCTTAATCTCATACAATCCAATCCGCAATGGAAGAGCAAGCCATGGCACTTTCTTCCTCCTATGAAGCCCTATTGATAACCCTGTGGAGATGTGATATGCAACCTCTTGCATGACCAACTTGTTCGTGGCATACCTTGGTAGAACATACATAGGCTTCTCTCTGCCAAACATCCCAATGAAGGTGCCACCGGGTACTAATCTGCAATGTTAAGTATTTCCTCCATTTCTTCTTGGGACATGCAAGGTGGATCCGGGTCAAAGATCAACTGGAACACCGGGATGATGAGATGGTCATCTAGCCTTGCCATAACTCCTCAGTAGCTACACTCGGAAAGAAAATTGCAATAAATATTGACGATATTCTCCTGTGGTGTCAATGTCCAAACCATGCCCGGAAACTGATGTTGGGCACAGATTGCATCAAGTAAATATGTGGACAAGTAAAATCTCACTTTCTCATCCTTGGGCAGATTCTGGGAATTAGTCACATGGAATTTCAACTAATGAGCCAACAGATCTAATCAGTTGAATGGTTTTCCATCACTTACCAACTAGTCCAACACAACCACCCAATTCTGTGGAAAGGTCTCCTTGCTCTCTTGACCATATAATCGACATGAAAAGATGATCAAGAATTGGTAGGCTTTATTGAGTGACTTCATCTTGTAAATATTATTGGGTGTTGATTTGAACTTCGATGCCTCTTTCACTCAGTACTTTATAATATCTCTGGTGTTTACATAGTTGTTGGTGGCATAGAAAAGTGCATCCATGTGGTTCACCAGCTGAGGTTAGTGATACATCTAATGATAATTCTCCATCTTGAAGGTAGTAACCTGTATCCCACTGGCACTGCTCAATGTCATAGTATCGGGATATGTGTGTGAGACAATCTAGTGGATTATTTCTGCACAAGGGAAGGTGAGGTACCTATGCAACCTTATGTAAGCCTGACCAGTGAATATTGACATACACCTGCTGATCTTCTAGATCTTCCTTGAAGTCCACTACAAAGATATCCTTGATTTCCTTCCATGTTAATTTCATACCCTTCTCAATGAACAACTGAGTGTCTACATAAACTGGAATATTCATTGACAGCTACTCAATTGCTTCCCCAGTGCTACTCTTGAAAGTATCCTTTAATGCAGCTCTCTTGGAAGACATGTTACCTATAACTGTTGGAAAGTTGCTCAACAACTGTTGTACCTGAAGATAGAGAGGACACTCATGGCATGCAAATGTTAGCTTGAAACAAAAGCACTTAAAGAACAAACCAAACAACAAACTGGGCAACTGTTGGGAAGAATTGCACAATTCCGGCTCTCAGAGGTGACTGATGCCTAGTTAGTTCTATGCATTGCGCAGTTCCAACTGCTAGTGGGGAGGTCTTGCTAACTAGAACTGTGCAATGTGCAATTCAGTCAGGATTAGGGAAATTGAGACTACACATTGCACAATCCCAGTGACCAAGGCTCAGTAATGGCTCATGAAATTGCATAGTGCATAGTTGGATCCAGGCCTTGACAACCTCTACGTAATTCCTAGAGCCAAGGTAGAGCCTTGAGATCCGAAAATGTGAAGTGCATGTCGAGAGGAGCAAGATCTGGGCCAAGGAAGCCTAGATATGCCCCATGGAAACATGAAAATGAGTAGATTTGAAGGGAGAAGTGAAGATGGTTGCATATCTAAGTGAATGATGATGCTTGCAAATGAAAAAAGTGTAAGAATAAATCAAAATGAAGAACAATGAAGCGTGTTGAGAGAGTCATTGCAACGATAACTGTTAGTGCAAAAAATGGGTTATCCATGAGACACTTGGGAAAGGCAATGAAAAACTTAAAAAAACACTTCTACAAGCTAAAATAAATCAAAATGCCAATGATCATTTAATAAAATGGGTAAAAAAACACTCTCACAAGCCAAGCAAACAAAAGGGACAGAAAAGGCAGCAAAAGACTAGAAAAGAAAATCTTACCCGGAAAAGCTGCGACAACTATGTCAAAGGTTCCTAGATCTCCTTAGGAATGTGAGAGCTCCAAGATCAAATGTGAAAATTATCTCTTTCGACATCCATTAAATATATTTGGTCAAATTAGGGTTTATGACACAAAGGCCAAAAATCTAGGAAAAAATGACACTTGGTGACAATTTCCAAAAATAACTCAAGTGCAATTTGAGACTGCTAAAAATAGATCCCTATTTTCTAGGGAACCTTTTCACTTTTTTTTAATTTTTATTTTTTTGGAAAAGATGCCATGCATTGGCTGGAGAGTTCATGCAGTTCTGGGGAGAACTGGGTAACTCACTGGCTCATGCATCGGGCAACTGCTGAGAGAAAGCTTATGTGCAATTCTTGGGCTGAGTGGCTCAGGTCACCTTTCATGTTGTACATAGTTTTCCAGTTGAAGGAAGACTATCAACTGGATTTGTAAAATTCTAGAGTTGAAGGCTCACTGTTGGCTTAGATTGCACAATTCCTAAGAGCAAGGTTGGTTTCCCTGAAGGATTGCGCATTTCACTAAGGCAAGCCTAGAATCGGTTTGCAACCAAGTCAAGAGACCGACTTGTGGGTTAGATAGTAAATCAAGTTATAAAACAAAAGTCGTAAACAAAAGATAAAGCTCTATCAAAACATAAGTACCTGGGTCAATGTAAGATGAGTTGTTGTGATTTTAGGAGGGAGGCTCCAAAACAAAGCATAAGAAAAATTTTGGAGGGTGGTTGTAGCCGCTACAACAAATTCATAGAAAAATTCACAAAATTAGCCTCTCCACTCTTTAAATTTCTTACAAAAGATTGTGATTTTATTTGGAATTCTGACTGCTAGAAAACATTTGAATCATTGAAGTAGAAAATTACTAAAGCACTAATCTTAAGAGGACCTAAGTGGTCTTTCCCTTTTCATATTTCAATCGATGTTTCAGATACAATTTTAGGAGTTGTGTTGGGACAAAAAGATACGACTCCTTATGCTATTTATTAAACAAGTAAAAATTTTATTCCTGCAAAGTAAAATTACATAGTAACAGAAAAGGCGTTTTCAACTGTTGTTCATGCCATTAATAAGTTTTGACACTATATCACTGGTTATGCAACTTTCATTCATAAAAATCACTCTACTATTAAATATCTAATGAATACCAATTACTAATGGTAGGATTACTAGATGTATATTATTATTACAAGAATTCAAAATATTACTATTTTGGATAAACCAGGAAAGTAAAACACAATTTCTGATTTCCTTTTGAGCTAAATGAAAAATGATAATATTGATACCCCTGTGAAGGATGATAATTTTCCCGATGAATATTTTTTTTAGTGTCTACTAAAACTCCTTGGTTTGCAGATATTGATAACTATTTGGCTACAAGAAAGTTTCTCCCACAATTATCAGCCAAACAAAAGCAGAAAATCTCCAAATCCAATGCACCTTACTCATGGATAGAGGGATAATTGTACCAAACTGGACCTGATTTGATCATCCATAGGTGTGTTTTAGAGGATAAGGTACCAAAGATGTTAAAATATTGCCATGATGAACCATGTGGAGGACACTTTGCTGATAAAAGAACTGCTTACAAAGTCCTTCTTTTGGGATATTATTGGCCTTCTCTTATTAGAGATGCCAACGAATATGTCGAAATATGTGATAGATGCCAAAGAATGGGAAAACCTATTCTATTAGATGAGATGCCTCTGCAACCACAGGTACTTGTAGAGCCTTTTGAAAAATGGGCTCTAGATTTTTTTGTTCCAATCAATCATCCATCTAAACAAAAAACATATATACTTTTTTGTATGGATTATGTTACAAAATGAGTAGAAGCGAAACTACTTACTTTTTCTATTGAAAAGTCTATAGTTACATTTATTTTTTATGATATTTTTACTTGTTTCGGTGTCCCAAGGGAAATTGTGACAAATCAAGGAACTCAATTCACATCCAAGTTGGTGTAGAAAATTATGGAGCAATACAAGATCAAACATTGAAAATATAATCCCTATCATCCACAAGCCAATGGACAAGTGGAATATACCAATAAGGTACTTAAAGAAATAATGACCAAGATTGTACACTTGCATAGAAGAGATTGGGCAGAATGGCTTCCAAACGCACTTTGGGCCTACCGTACCACATGGAGAAATACTACTGGACACACTCCATATGAGCTTGTCATGGGAAGCATGTTTTGATTCCAATTTAATTCTAAGTGGAGACTTTCAGAACAAGAACAAAGTTGAGGCTTGATCTATCCGAAGCTAAAAAATAATGCTAGGACAATTGAATGTGCTAGATGATATTAAAAAAGATGCTATCCAAAGAACCAACATAGCCCAACATCAAAAATCGAGATGGCATGACAAATTAATCGAAGTTAAGAGGTTCAAGTAATGTGACTGGGCTCTTCTTTTTTAATCTAAATTCAAATATTTTCAAGGAAAATTCCAAACTCACTAGCTTGGTCACTATGAGGTAGATATTGTCTTTGATAATGGAGTAATTAGAATCAATATTATTGATAAATAAAATATTACCTTCCTTGCTAATGGCCATAGATTAAAGTTTTACCATAAGTCCTTGACAAGAGAACAATTTGTCAAATATTTGCAAAATAATTTTGACCTTAAGTTGGTTGAGAAAGGAGATCCTTCTCCTCATCCTCCAACTAGATTGTAATTATTTCATAAAATTGAAAAAGAAAAAAGAAAAAAAAAGTAATAATTATAGAAATGAAAACCAACATTTTTGGCATAATTATACATAAAATCTTAACTAAAAGCCAAGAATTCTTGGTGGTTTAAATTTTCATAATCCCTTGTCTTGTCCCATTTCCTTTTATCCCTCCTTTTTCCGCTAATTTTTTTTTAGGTCGTATAAGTATGTTTGGATACCTAGTTTTTTCAAGCATTTCTACAGGTTAGAAACACCAATAAATATCATCCACATCGGAATTAGTTTTCTAGAAAGTTATAAATTTCGTAAGGCAGCTACAAAATTTGACAATTTCCGTAGCTTAGTTCAAATTTTGTAACTTATGACAGACCTGCAAAATTAGATCAATTGTTGGGAAATAATTGGGAGGAGGGGGGGGGGGTGGGGGGGGGGGCGGGGGGGGAGGGCAGGGAGGGGGGGGTGGGAGAATGAAATCAATATTTTCAAATCATAAACTTTTCAATTTTATATTCTTATTTATCTACGTGACTTTATAGAAGGGAACTCAGGTGTGTACATGACTGTTCTTAAGAAAACTAGCATATATCTAGTAAAATTATTTTTCAGATAATTCATCTTCCGTTTATCTTGAGCCAGTGCATCAATACTTCATTAAACATTAAATAGACAATAACCATGTGTATTAAGAATAAAATAAACCATCATACATAAAACACACACATGAACACCGGGGTTTAAGGTGGAAACACATTGCGGAAAAAACCACCTATTGTTTTTGTCTCTATCTTATTTTTAATATAAAGAAAAATATTTTACAATATTGTGTTGGTGTAGAATCATACTAGCACACAGGAAACCTAATGTAGAAGGATACGACCTTCACTCATTCTCCAACTCCTACTGAAAGGGAGCTCCAACCCCCTGAATCTTGTGTTGGCGCAGACTCATACCAGCACGCAGGCACCCTCATGCAGAAGGATACAACCTTCACTCATTCTCCAGCTCCAACCCCCTGAATCTTGTACTGGTGTAAAATCATACCAGTATGCAGGCACCCACCTGCAGAAGGCTAAGACCTTCGCTCATTCTCCAGCTCCTACTGGAAGGGAGCTCCAACCCCTTGATCTGATTTACCATCTGCCACTGGAAGGAAGCTTCAACTCCCTCATTGAAGGCTCCAACCCTCAACACCTCTGGGGACCACGTTTCATAAATTTTCATACTAGATCCAACTGCTACACAACATCATGACTTGTAGGCCACGTTTATGTTGGAAAAAGTAACTATGTTCTGTCTTCAATAATGTACTTGAGTCATCATGTAATGTACTTGTCAAAAGAATAAAGAAAATAATAATTATTATTATTATTGTGACTTATTAAAGCATGGGTTTCATGCTTGGGTCACCATGTTTTAGGTCAAAGTCCCCATTGATTACTTCTAGGATTTATTATGAGTCTGTAGAATTATTGTACATTTAAAGAGACCCTTCTTGGGCTTTTGAATCATAAAAAAAGGTTTAGTATTGAGTAAAATATGAATTATGAAACCTCCACACAATGTCGACCTAAGGATCCATTCTACCCCATGAGAAGCCTATAAAAGGAAGGACTACAAATTTATTTGGAGCATCACTTCTCATCTTCTCATCTACTGGGAAGAAGTAGGAAAATCCTGTTGCTGGGTAGTAATGTGAAGTGGATAGCTAGGAAAGTCTATTGCTGGGAACCCGAAGTGAATGTGAGTTTGGGGGAGTCTATGGAGAAGAGAAAAATTGAAATTTTGGTGGTGATCTCACTCTATTTTGTGCTCTAGATTGGGAGAACGAAGTCTTCCAAGTTGGACTGGTACTGGAAGTTGTTGGTTGCATAGTCAAAGTTGCTAGGAATAGGTCAATCTTCTGGAGGCTCACTTGGTGTGGAGGGAAGTTTTGATCAAGGTCTAGGGTGAAGAGTCTCAAAGAATACTATTGAAAGGAAGAATTACTTTGACTGGGTTTTCCCCTCAAGGGGGATTTTGCCCTAGCATGTGCCTATATCTTGTGTTCATTGTTTTATGTGTTGTTGCTTTTGGTATTTGCTTGACGAAATAAAGAAAGAAGATATAAATAATTGTAATAATAAGAAACATCCCAATTAATTATCAAGATCGAGAAAATCTTTACTTCCTTTCTAATTTTCCAACATGGTATTAGATCATTAGTGAACAAAGAAGAAAAAAGCAGATCCATTGATAGGCACTATCTCAGGGAAGGAATCTATCATATTCAAGGAAGATGTCTAACTCTATCAAGGGTGATAACAAGATTGAAGGAGCATCTAACTTCAGATCCTGGAAGAAGAGGATTGACATAATCCTCGAGAAGAACAAGGTGCTACATTTGGTAAAAGGAAATGTAAAGAATCCTACCGAAGAAGCTAGTGATGTTGACAAAGAGAAATTTAGAGATTTAGAATTGGTGGCTATGACTCTAATGGTGGAAGGGATAAAATAAAATCTTGTCCCATTCATAGCTAAAATTGATCATGCTAAATAGATGTATGAATCCTTGTCGAAGCTATTTACTATTAAGAACATTTTCCAAGTAGCTAGTTTGAAGAATGAGCCAAGGAATACAAAGATGACTAAAGAAGATATTGTTGTAACCTTATTTGTAAAGATAGCTAGACTCGGGGATGATATTTTAGCCATCGATGACATTATTCCTAAAAAATAATTGGTGATCACTACTATATTAGGATTTCCACCCTCTTGGAGTGCTTTTTCTTTAGGTCTAAACAATTGGAAGGTAGCTCCCACCTTTGAACAATTATGGACCACATGTAGTCAAGAATAATTAAGGATCTCAATGGTTGCCAATCCTGAAGAAGTATGAAATTCTTAAGTTTCTCATCATAAAGGAAAGAGATCGAAGGGACGAAGGAAGAAAGTTGACATATATCAGATAGAGTGCTATCAATGTCATAAGAAAGGTTACTACAAGAGTGACTGCCCCAAGAATCCAAGGAATAAGAAGAGAGGAAGAGATCAAGCCAACTTTTTTGAAGAAGGAGACTAAAATAAAGTCAAGCCTGAAGAATCCTACATTAGGGAATTACATTATTAAGTCATTTTCTTTAAATAACTTTTTTTTTATATGTTTTAGAATTTATAGGTTTTTAACATATCTTTGGAAAATGAATTTTTGTATTGCTTTAAGTTTGTAGGTTTCCCTCAAGCTTTGGAGGGAGCTCCTGACAACTCTCAAAGATAAGTATCTCATGTCTTTTCAGTTTTGGGTTCATGTACCCATCTAGTTTTGATTATATTAAATACTAATAACCTTTCTTCCTCTATTCTTTTGACTAGGGAAAACATCTAAAAGAAGGAGGATCTCTCAAGACAAGGTTAGTCAAGAAACAAAGGTATGCTTTGAATACATTTATTAAAAGGATTATTCATTTGATGATATATTAATAGCTGTATTGAATCTTTATGATTCTTGTTTAGGTGATTCATCTCTTGATAAATCTACCCACCCCACTCTTATTCTTGATTGACTATGTAGAACCCTAGATAGGTTCTAGAAAAACCTAACCGAAGGGTATGCTTATGTGAATGTCCGAAATCCTAAGATGCTTATGTTGGAAATACTGAGAGGGGTGGGGTGAATCAGTATTCCTTAGCAATTAGCACTTTTAAATCTTCTCAGAGCATTAGTTAATCTTCAATTATTATTTTTTTATGTAGCAATAACAATAAATAAAAGAACACAGTAGGCATAATAATTTTAGGTGGAAAATATCCCCTGGGTTAAAAAGAACTGAACACTTTTCTAATAAATTCTTTAATCTTCAGTCCCAACTGAAATGAAAGCAACAACTTTCTAGAATTCTAGAAAAGAATTCTTCTCTAGCTCTCATTGGAAGGACTCCCCAATGCCATGGTTTCTTCAGTAATCAACTGAATGGATGCCCCAACACCCTAGCGATCCACAACTCACCCTAGCACCACCCTACCACCCTAAAGTGTTCACAGTACCTAACCTATAGGCAACTTCATACACCTGCCTAGCACCTCCCTGCCACCATATAATGATTGAAATAAGACAAGGTTGTGGATTCCCGAACTAGGGACAACAATCCATGATACAATAAGATGTACAATGATTTTTGTGTACTTGACCAAATACCCAATCACTCTATGACCTGCAACCCAACCATGACATCATCTCAACAATGACTCCTATACGTCCCAACACTGCCTCTTTGACTCTAGGCAGAATGACTGTTTCACAAATGAATCTTTTACAATATTTACAATGATGAATATTTTACAAATGACTCTTTTACAACTTTACAATGATGACTCTTTTACAAATGACTCTTTTACAATGATGACTCTTTTACATCTTTATAATGATAGCTCTTGGCCTTAACAATACTTCATGATATCTAGATGGTTATCATGTCTTCAAGGATGTCTCTCTGTAATGCTTCCTTTGATTTGACACTTTTGCTCTTGAATTCTTGCTTGATGTTGTACTTGAATCTTCTTCTACCTGCATGAAAAATTTTCCTAGCGAAACCAATCCCAAAACAAAACAAAATAGCCTTCAACTTACCTCTTCCCGCAAAACACATGTGAGTGCATAACAATGAATAAATACAAATTAAAATTACAATGCGTACCTAAAGTGTGTTTGTCACTTTTGTTGTTTACTTGTTGCAGTAGTAGACAAAGACTCCCACTCTTGATATAAGTCTGGAATCTATGCAATACTATATCCAAAAATAATCTAAAGATATATACAATAAAAACTTATGACAGACCCTAGACTTGTGATGGACCAAGTTCTAAGTACAACAACAAAGACCATTGTATCAACTATGACAAGACAAGTAACATGAACTTACAACATCATATAAATTCCGTAGACTTGGTGTAGCATCAAGAATATGTAGCATCAAATGTGTAGTATCAAGAATAGGATATTCGAAATGTGGTATCAAAACTAATTGTGACATATACAGACATAGAGATATAAACGAGACGTAGATACTTACGTTGTCTTGCAAAAACATATGTCATATATGATACTCAGATTTCAAATGTAAACACTAATCATACATACCTTTCTGTAGGAGACTTACTCTTTACTGTTGATGTGTGGTCCTTACTACAATGATCCTTGAATGCATGCTTTTTATTCAATTCTAGGAGCTCGATATGGAATCTATTGCATCTATTTAATTTTGGATCTCCAAGTTCTAAAATTTCGTATTGTAGTAGTCCTTTGAGTCATATTTCCAACCCCATAAGTCTGATCAAGATTGGATTCTTTAAGAAATAGTTATGCCCAATCTCCCACGATGACCTGATTATAGACTGGCTCAGTAGAGCGAACTTGTAGAAAGTGCCTCATGTCATTGTTGCAACCTTCGGCCCTGAAAACGATATCCAACAAACTACAGTTTGTACTTTAGTATGTTTCATTACAACTCTAATGCGGAACAATTCAATCCTCTTTCATTCATTAACAAGGCACTCGTTTGAAGAACTTGTACTTGCATGCAAATCATAATTTTCATTAGAATGAAGAGAAATAGTACCTTATATGCCCACTATTGTGATTTGTGTCTCTTCACGAGAATTAGATCCAAGGTTATGTTGTATGGATGCCACCATATTTTGCTTGTTCTTTCCACTAAATCTCTTTGGTTTCAACTCTAGATGCAACTTCCAACAATGTTTAGCATCATGGCCTTCCTTCTTGCAATGTGTGCAAGATGGCTTTGTTCCTTCCTCCTTATTGGTTGTAGCTGCCTTCTTGTCCTTTCCTTTTCCTTTTCCTTTAAACTTGCCATTATGAGGTTTGAAAGATGATTTCTTGGGTTGGTATTCTTTATCATTATTGCCCCTACTTTCAAGGTGAATGGCCTTCACACTGGCTGCATCAATAGTAGTAGGCTCAAATAACAACAAAGCATGCTTGATGTAACTATGTAAAGCACCAATATACTTTGTTATAATTTCTAGTGAATCAAGTGAAATACCCAAATTCAAATGTTGTTTTCTAAACTCTTCTATGAATATTTGTACATTTTGACCCTTTCCTTGTCTCAAATATTTCCATTCCATCAAAGCTTTTGGTCGATAACCCAAATCATAAAACTCATCTTTTAATGCAGAAACAAAATTGGACCAAGAAGAAAGGAGATTACCCAAGTTTTTTATGCCTTTCTACAACTTGCTCTCCCACCAAACAAGAGCAATGCCACTCAACCGAAGAGATTCTAATTAGATTTTGGCCTCATCCTCCTCAATCTGCTGAATCTAAAAATAAATCTCAATCTGTCTAATCCAATTTTTTAATTTCTCTACATTATATTCTCCATTATATGTGGGAAAATCAAACTTTACATCTAGCTTAAAAAATGGCTTCTTAGATGCATTCCTATGATACCTATTAGAGTGATGAGAAGAGGAAGAAGAAAAACCGTCACTAGAGGATGGAGAGGGCAATTTAGGAGGCTCTCCTCTTCCACCTTCATGATTTACTGAGGCATGATCATATGGTTCTTTCTTCTTAGGCTTGATTGTCTTCTCATATTTTGCAAACAACTTGTCAGTTTTCTATGCCATGGTGAAGAAGTTCTTGCGATAATTTTACTCTTCCTTCATTTGAGCTTCCTCATATGCCATGTTTTTCTTTATGCTAAACGCCCCGCTTCAGGATCAAAGGATTTGAGTTTTCCTTCTCCTCTTTGGATATTTTTCATGGTTAGCATTCACTCATGCA
The DNA here is from genome assembly GCA_000404065.3 of Pinus taeda. Taxonomy (NCBI): domain Eukaryota; kingdom Viridiplantae; phylum Streptophyta; class Pinopsida; order Pinales; family Pinaceae; genus Pinus; species Pinus taeda. The sequence continues at coordinate 95,129 of APFE030417025.1, forward strand.
ACTCGCATCAAGAAGACTTGCTCTAATACCAAACTTGATCCAAATCTTTTACTTCATGAATGCATACATAGTTTCATTTAAAAGAGAATGTAACCAAGTAATATAAACACAAGAAAATAAGAGGAAATATAAAGAAACCATCAAATCAAAGGCACAAGACAATTTGATGATGGAGTTCACCCAATGTGGGCTACGTCTCCACAACTTGCTCAATGTGGGGAGGCCATTTTCATTAAATGGTAGCATAAATAAGATTACAATCAATTACATAAATGACCCTTATACCTCCATTTCCCACAATGGTCTGAAAATGAAAAGATCAGATGTAGAAACAAACATCACCATTGAATTCATGGTGTGAAATCATGTCAAGCGACTACAAAATTGATCTTGTTCTAAGAAAGTGACTTCTAGAGCTCTAAGGAATTTTTATATTCCCTCAACATTCCTTACAAAAAATATTCTCCCAAGATTCCCTAGGAATATTTCTCGAAATTCATGCCCTCGAGAGCACAGTTCTGGCTTGGGGCATGCTCATGGTTCGACCTCCTCATTCCACTATGGATCTCCGCCTCCTCTTCTCCCCATTAAGCAATTCAGAAATGGTTACAACTTATTTGTAGTGGAGTGGACGGAGTTTCCAATGAAGGCCCACTTGCCTGTTGGTTGGCGGCATCCGAATTAAGGTGTGTGGTTGGGAGGTCCCAGATTCCAAACCATGAGACCCCTGTTATGGCATGTCACTGTGTTATATTTAGTGTGTGTTTTGTTTTGTTTGATCCGCCATTATGAATGGTTATGAGACAACCCATTTTGGCGAGCCCACCCCTCCAGGCCGGGCGAGTTCAAATCCCACTGCTCTCGCAATTGGTATATGGCCATTCGGGATGCCGCATTGTCTGTGGTCATACATGCCATACAGTCAATACATGTGGGTTGGCGGGGTTTGACCACCTGCTAACTAGTTGTATTTGTTTTTTAAACTTCAATATATACGACGGTTTGTGGAGTAGAAATTTTGAATAATAAACACATATTCAATGGAGATTACCCTGATCATGTACTATTGCGGAATACATACACAATACATAAGCTCCTCTACCTTGATCATCAATATAGCAGCATCAATAACAATAAAACATCAAGAGCATGCACACATTAACACAATATGTAACCCGAGGAAAGCTTACAGCTGAAAAACCCACACTATCTGTATATTAATGATTGAGAACATGTAACATTACAATAGTCAATACTTCTCACAAGTATCCAGCACTATCTTCACCTGTTACACACAATACAGCTCAGATCTGATCTCCAAATCTATCCCACTGCTTGCTTGCCTCCACTGCTCAATACCTGCACAATAATGGATGAGAATGGTTGAACCAAACTCGTATTTACCTCAAAAGAATCACTCACACTGGGAATCACATGAGCAGATGCTATAATCACTTGGTATTGGCCAATTCTCATTGGCATAACTCAATCCCATTGATTGTGCAAATCCTCATGCACAACTATAGTCACAACTGATAGCAATCTGATCCTCTAACACCTGTCCCTGCTGAATAGAACATGCACTGACATGAAACTGAGTTAACTGATGTATTTTTTAGTTGCATTATGAGTTAATAATTAGTTTAACAACTCATCATTAGTTTATTTGCAGTTAGACTAATTACAACTAGTTTAACCAAATCAAACTGAACACAACTCCATCAACTCCACAATCAACTCCACCAAACTCAACTGATTGAGTTCTAACTGAAGTCATGCATGCAACAACTCAACTAACCCACAAAGAAAACGTATTTCCTTCTGACAGCTGCATGTGCCACATCTGTAGCTCAAACTGAAGTGCTCCAAGAGAATAAGATAAAGTTTATAGTCTAAATATTATTATAAGCTAATAATATTTGACTGCTCTATAATTAGACTTGACAGTGTCACCGCTGTTTTCTAAAAATAGAAGTCCATCTATTTTTTCCAACTTGACCAATCATCCATAAACAACATCCTGCAACTCAT
>APFE030417042.1:2018-109768 GCA_000404065.3 Pinus taeda
TTGAGAAACAATGGAAAACCCTTCACATTCCAAAACCTAACCCTTGAAGATGAAATGTCAAATTGTGGGCCCCGTTTTGGGTAAATTGGTACATCAATTTCCCGGGGTCGTAACTTTGGCATACAATCTCCGTTTGACGCGTATGATAGCTCGTCAGAAAGATCTATCCGAGAACTACCACTCTGGGAAGGGCAACATCGGTCCATGGACCCATGATGCCCCTAGATTTCCCAAAAAACGTCGTTTAGGGCCTCAAAACTGCTCCGGAAGTTCAGGACCCGAAAAAACTGCTAAAAATAGTAAATTGTGCTACAATTTAGGAAACTGAAAAGACTGAAAGGCACAGTTGCGGGGGTCCAAATGGGATAGGTGGGTGGCCACCAACACCCACCTGGATCAATTAGCTTCATCGTGACCCTCTTTGGAACAATGTTTACATATTGTTTTCTCTCCTTCCTTTTTAATGGGTGAATTTTTCTTTCCTTTGAAACCCTTTTTCTTTTTCTTTACCCTTGAATGGATTTTTACTACCCTCTTCAGGAGTGTTTTTCCCTCTTTCCTCAAGATGAGTGGCTTGCACACACACCTCATCTAGAGGGTAGAATTTTCTGTTAATTGCAACAATGAAATCAGACCAAGTAGTTGAGATCTTATCGTGTTTTTTTATCTCTTCTTTTGTCTTTGATTCCCACTATACTAGTGTTGCACCTTCCATCCTCAAGGAATCTAATTGAACCTTTATGTCATCCTCTTGAAGGTTTTGAATTCTGCAATAGACCTTCAATTAACGAATCCAATTATCAAGCTTCTATGCATTCACTTCACCATTATACATGGACAATTCAAATTTAACATCAATTTTTAATAAGTGTGATTTACCAGTTCCTTTTGAGGTATGTTGATGAGTATGAGTAAGGGTTGTGTTAGTGGAAGAGTGTGAAGATGCTTGTGAAGAAGAAGACGAAGAAGATGATGGAGATGGTGGAGGTTTACCTCCATTTCCATTACCTCCTCCTGCAGAACCTTCTTCTTTTGGAGGTTTGGAGCTTTCACCTTGCAGTTTCGTATTCCTCTCTTCATAGAGGACCTTCACTATCTCTGTCATATCAAATAAAGCCTTCTTGAAGACCTTCTCATCCTCTATCATTGTAGGCTCTCCTTCATGGGACATGCTCACTGGAGTCTCAACTGAAACTTGATGAAGAGATAGTGATGGAGAATGTGGAAACCTTTCCCTCCTTCCCTTTGACCCAAATTTAGGGCTTTCAACCAGCTTCCCTTCTCCACTCTTGATTTTCAACCTTGTAAGCATGACAGTCACTTGCAAACAGTTAAACCCTTCTTGCACAAATAAAACCAAGAGCTTTGATACCAAACTTGATCTGAATGGGAAAATAGTTTTGCTGTGCCAAAATTCCTTTTCAGAATATATTAAAGGTGCTTGAGGATTTATGAAATTATTTGCAAGTTTAAACATGGGTTTTTGAGTGTTTTTATGTAATTTTTATGTGCAAATTAACATAAAAAAATGACTGAACAACAACATATAACAGACATAAACATCACCATAAACAGTATCGCAACAGCACAGGATGAAGGATTTCATCCCTCATGGACTACGTCTCCTTGGTCCATCTTCAATGGCTTGACCCTCTCTATTATGCTCAAAAGTGTGAATACATCAATTTACAATGCTTAGAAAGCTCCTAAACCTGTTCAAATGGCTCCATAATGCCCAAAAATGCCTGTGTAACCTCTTTCTGCTCTTGATTTGGTCAAAAGATGAAGAAGTTATGGCATTTCTCAATCTTCTGCTAATTGCACCACAAATTCCCCAAAATCTGGCACCATCCTACAATTTTGCCCCAAAACGCGCTAACGGAGCAACAATTTCGCCGAAAACTGGGTGAAATTTTCAAACACTTGAAATGTCTGCAAACGCCTGTTTTCTGAAAATTTTGGCCATGTGGGGGGCCATGTGCCTGGGGCTAAGGCCAACGACTCACCCCCATCGGCCAAGCCCTCGCACCACACTCTGCTGATGGTTGTATTGTGTTGGTATAACCATGGGCTGACCCCATGGGTTGGCCCTACCCCCAAATGGCGTGACTTTAAACTTTAACTATGTGTCAAGGTCATTGTATGTTAAGAACTACATGTGGTAGCGCATTGGTAAACAATTTGGTGTTGTGTTGGGAGGGTGTGGGTTCGACCCCCACTGCCTCTGCCCAGACTATGAACTGTCCCAGCTACCGCATGGTGGCCTCCGGCTGGGCCACGTGTCAGCGTGTGGTTAGCCACCACTCCAACCACTCAAAATCACTGAAATTCAACCAATAACAAGAAGCCACTTGTAGCATTGTGATTCACCGAAGAAAACCCATTGACAAAGTCAAACTAATACATACACTTTCCTGGTCAGTGCCACATCAGCAGTATCGACTGTTGACTGGGCTGTCAATTTTTTGTTTGTTTGAAAATATCTCCTCTTTGGGAAAGTGAATAGAACTTGTTTTTGGGAGCATACAGAGTCCATTTTGCACGAAATGAGTTGCATGAGATTCAAGATGATGACCACTACATGGTTGTCCAGGTTCTACACCAATCCAACAACTTTAAATTTTGAGCTATTGTTTTAGCACCTGATCACGAGGGATTCAATCATGTTACAGTTGTATAGTGGCATAGAGTGACTTAATGGGACACTTGGGACCCTAGTGTTAGTTTCAGTTTGGGTCATCTTGTGATGGAAATGCTTGAGGATGAGCAATTTTCGGGAGGGAGGACTATAATGTCCCCAATTTTTGGATCACCTTGTGATGTGGTTAGGGGAGATTTCTAGAGCTTATGTCTGCTATGTCATAAGAGTGGGATTATGCAATTGGTGGGTCCAGAGGGTTTGGAGGAGTTTTATGGGGTCTGACTAGGATCACTTGACATATTTCATTATCAAGATCAGTTCTATGTAGTTCGATCTTAGTTCCATTGCATTTTGATGATTCCCATAAAATGGGATTATTATTAGGCATATTTTAATTATTTATGCTTAAGGTGCTATTTTAGGATATTTATTTGGAGGAAAACCTTAGTGTAATAGCTTGTTGGAATCATGATGAAAATATTTACAAGGCAAAATGATGAAAATGGTCTTTGAATAGCTGGTGTGATCATGGTGGTGAATTAATCATATTTTTGGTGTAAAAAGTGACTTTAATTAGCTAATAAAAAGTCACTTTATTAAATAAAAGATGGGAAAAATTACTTTTATTATTCAATTGGAGAAAATGCCAAAAAAGGGACAAAAATCACTTAGGAGAAAATAAGAAAAACTCACTTAGTGACTTTATCAATTGAAAATAAAATAATAAGGTGCTTCAAGAAGGTTGAGGAAAGATCCAAAAAAAATATTCAAAAAGGGAGAGGGGGTCACTTCTCAAGCTTTATATTCCATTCATCATTACTTTGAAGATTGATTTGGCTCAAGCCAGTCTCATACAAGGGTTTCAAGCATAACTCTTCAGTTGATTTCAATGAACTTCGAGTGCTGCCCTAGTTGGCTCCTTGGGGAGATTACTTCAGATATTCCACTTCTCAAGACAAGATATTTTTCCAAAGGAGAAACCCTTGGTTGAAGGGTTAAGCTTCTACTTTTATTATTGTAATTATGCGATCATCTACAGGGTCGAGTTTCCCATTGTTTTAATATTCAAGAGGGTCGAATTGAATTTGGGAAGAGGGTCGAATTGCATCACCAAGAAGGGCTGATTTGCTTGAAGTTTGATGTCTTCATATGTGAAAGCCAAATTTATTTGGAGGCTTGAATTCATCTTATGGGGCAAATTCTTCTTGCATAGATCCGTCAATTTATTGGAGGTAGATTTCATTTACTGGGGGTTGGCCAAGATTATTTACTAGAGGTCGATTTCATTTGTTGGGCTGAGATCATTTAATGGAGGCTGAGATCGATTGCAAAAGTTCGTTTTTCAAAGATTTGATCAATTAGTGGAAGTCTAATGCCATTTTCCGAAGTTGAGCATAATTTCCAGTGGCCGAGTCTATTTGTTGCAGAAAGGCTGAGTCATTCTTAAAGGTCAAATACATCATTTGTGGAGGTCGCTTATTAAAGGTCTAATTGCTTATCATCCTTGGAGGTCGAGTCAATACTTATTGGAGGTTGAATTACTCATTGCTCTTGAAGGCCAAATTCACCTATTGGAGAAGGTCGAGTTCCCTTCTTCGTCACGTATTACTAGAGGATGCCAAGCTATTTCTCTGAGGCCGAGTTATCTTATTGTTAGGTTGAGTTTTCTTGTTGGGGTTGCATTCCTTTTTAGAAGACTGTGATCATCCTTCTTGAAGGTTGAGTTATTGTATCTATTTGCTGGAGTTGTATTATAGGTTCACAAGTTGATATTTGGCATGTAAACCCCTTGATCAAGGTAATAAATTATGTTTATGCCTTAAAATATCCTTACTATAAGTGTTTGTTTATTTTTCACACTAAGTGTTTGATCAAGTTAATATATTATGTTTGCTCATGCCTTAAAGTATCCTTACTATAAGTGTTTGTTTATTTTTCACACAAAGTGTTTGAAGAAAGGCTTTCACACAAAGTGTTTGTAAAAATTCATAAAAGAGAAATTTAATATTTTTGAAACTTGTGCCAACATATTTAAGCTAAGGGATATTACACAATGGCTTGACCCTTTTCCAACATCCCTTCAGACAAATGATGATTGAGTAAAAGACCTTTAACTTCAATTTTTTTTCACATAAATTTGGACACTGAATTTATGTTTTTCCATGTGAAGAGAGAGGTGCTTTATAGGGTCTTCAAAATAAATAGTCAAGAAATGAGCATGCCTAAGTAGGTCTAATAGGAAAACAACACAATGTTCAAAAGCCATGAAATGAGCCACCCAAGTGAATCAAGATCACAAAAACATGGCATTTTTTATCCTTCAATCCGACAAGAAAGAAAATCCCAATTCAAATTAGTTTAAAATATAGAAATACACCACAATGCAAGAAACCATAGGGCCTCCCCTACAGGGATTTTAGGATAATCCCAAAAAAACATTATACCGAGTGTGGGGAAACTCAAGTCACTTCTTCATTAATTACTATACTTCAACATCAAACCATATGTGTGTGAAGTTACTATAGGGGTAATACTCATTTAATGTTGAATTCCCTTGTTTAGATGTCCTTGCCACTTGAATTGTCACTTTGTTTTCATGCAAAGCATACTCATAACTATGGCTCGAAAATTAAGGAATAGGAAAAAATGAAATCCTTATAATCCTTACAAGTTAACCATGGTTCAAAGAGAAACTAACCACCCATGCCACTTGGTTTTTATGAAAGTGTATTAACTACGGTTTTAAGAGTTAAGAAGTAAGGAAAGATGAAAATCTTATAATCCTTACAATTTAGCCATCATTTAGAGATGAGTAACTTTCAATTTGATTATTACAACTAAATCCTAATAACCAATAGATTATTGATATGTGTTGGAGTGAAGAATATCAATATTTGAAAAAGAGCCACTACCTAGCTTGGCTACTTAGTGTCATTCAAAGGTTATTTATTGATTTCCCAAATCAAAGACTGTGCTTCGACCTACCACAAATGAAAATAATATATAATTTGAAAAATACTTATCTCAAAATTAATAAAAAAAATTAGATCATAATTTAAATTATTTTATAATTTCCAATTCAATTCAAAATTAAATATAAATTCAACTCATCAATATAATCTATATAATCCAAAAATAAATATAAAATAAAACTGCTTTCAATTTTTTAATCTTTAAATAAACTAGAAATTATTCTTTTATAATATTTATGAAGTAGGATATTGTTTATGAACAATTGTATAAGTGAATGATGAAAATTGATATTTTTTTATTGAAACTATCATTTTATAATATCTATGAATTTGGGTATTGTTTACATTCAACTATATAAGTGAATGATTGGAAAATTAATATATATTTTTATTTAATTTAATATTAAAAATTGAATTGATAAGTGTAATTCATATGGCATAATATTAGTTAATGCTTTGCAAACTGGGTAGTGAACTAAGTGGACTTGATTATGGGGGAAATATGCAATAGGTGCCTAAAAAATGTGAAGGAAATTCCAACTAAATAGTTCATATTGTTGATTTTTTGGAATGTAAGGGTCGCTTCGACACTACACCCACATCAACATCTTACACTCCTAAGCGACTGCCAAGGAGTAATGGGAACATTATCCTGCAGTTTTAAGCTGCTCAAGTCTGAGTTAAGTCGACACAAATAATAACACAACTTAACCTACTCACAAGTCAAGAAAAGAAAAACAAAACCTAATTATCCTAACCTTAAACACAAAACTATATATAAAGCAGTAAACCAATCAACTATTTAAAATTTGGACCTTAAATCATTGTAGGGCCTAAGCTGTAAGTAAATTATAAAATGAAGAAAAGAAAATGGCTACAAAGCCTTTATGTATGAACAATTAAATAGACAATAGCGCTCCTTATAATAAACGAATAAATGAAGACATCTTGTATAATTAATATTTCTTTAGTTGTTGCTTGGTGATATGAAATTCTTTGTCATTAGTGTTAATTTTTCATAGGGCTACATTGTTCTTTTCTTTAATAATTGCATTTCTTCATTAATATATTAAGTTCACCCCTTATCATCATTATATTATTCATATCTACAACATTATTCATTAGCATATGCAATTATATAGAAAGAACAACATCATCATCACCAATGCAACGGAACATAAAGGAACAATAGAAGAAAAACATGCACACACATAGAGACATTAGGATTGGTCCGAGACCAGGGAAAAGCCCACTATGGGGAAAACCCTTGCAAATATTCTTCTTCTTAGATCATCATCAAATGATTCAACAAAATAGAGTACAAAGGTCCATAACTTTATATGTGCAACAAAACAACTATAATATCCATGAAAAAAATCTAATCATGCTTACAATCAAAACCCTCATTCTGATGGTTGTAATGTGTTGTCACTGAATGTAGTCAACTTCTGGATATTGTTGAACATTCTTGTCGCTAAGTGGAATCTTTGGTATACTAAAATCTCAAATTTGAGTCCTGGACGTAAGGAGGAGGAGTTGTGCGAGCGTCTATAACACTTCTAAATGCTCTCTGCAGAACTGGAAGACTGCGTTCGGAATAGATCTGGACGCTCCCAAGTGAATTGGATGAGGGTGTCTGGGGTCAAACATACCCAAATCTATGTCAAACCCTGTATTTTCTCATAAGGCTTATGTGCGAGCGTCTATGGAAGCCTGGATGCTCTCAGGACCATACTATGCGTGCATCTTGGGAGCAAATTAAGTTGTGGAAACCGTAGCCTCCTGAATGCTCCCATAAATACTTTGTGCCAACGTCTAGGTGTTTCTGGACGATGTCTTGACCATTATGTGCCTGTGTCCAGGGAATAAGATTCCCAGTTATGTGCCAGTGTCCAGGAATTAAAAAAACCCTAGATCAATGTGAGCTTCATCCTTGAGAGTTTAGACCCTTACGCAAAATTCATCCATTAGACCTATGCGACCTAAGACAAAAGAGAAGAGTACAAGATGGATTGATCCCATGTGTCAAAATGAGCTTGAGGTCTCTTCTATTTATAGGATTTCATGAGAGTCCACTTGGGTGTGAAAATTTCTCAATCTACACATCAGAAATCCCTACTACAACTACTGGTTTAAAATTTCCTACTCGTTATTTTCATTAACAAGTTATTTAATTACATAAATATCGATGTAAACACCATTGTAGCCTACACATACATACCGATCATGAACTGAAATAAACTGAGACAATCACACAAGGGACATTGCTATTTTTAGAAAATCGTCATCAGAAAAAACCAAATTCAGGAAAACAGGTGCAACATATAGAGGGTTTGTATTACTAAGCAAATTCTTGAATACAACTAGGGTTTTAGATATAGCTCACCCAACAGAGAAAAAATACTGGCAGATCTATCTTTATCCGGAGACATATATTCCTGCAAATTCAACAACTGGATGATCAAACCCCACAGGTGACCCGATTGTTCCCAATGATAGGTAATGATGGTTGCTCCAAGCTGTGTCACCCTCAAAGTGAGCCTCCCTTGCTCAAAAAGTCAATTTGTTGAACTGCTCCCTCTCTGCCCCACAAAATCTCCCCAGCGCTGCCTCTAAGGGCCTGCATCAGCCCCTACGGCTTCTACGTCACTTGTGTCAGCCCTTGCATCCTCTGCGTCACCCTCTCTGGGACTGCACTATCTCTATCGATGTTTTTCTGCCTCTTTGATATGTATTCTTCAACCTTGGACAGATAATCCCTTTCCGAACTACCCCTCACTGCAACTCAGATCACTTAGCTCGATTCTCTCAGCAAACCTCACCCCAGAAAAATCGAACTCTTTGATCAATTCGGTGTATCTCCAACTAACCCTCAAGCATCCTCTTATATTTTTCTTGTTAATGAATCAACGACCGTTATCTAATCTCTAATCAATGGCTAAGATTAAAACATACTTGATCCTCGTCACTTAGAAGTTTCTCACCCATAATCTTATTAATACACATTAATATTTTTATTTTTCTAAGTTTAGAATTAGGAACTCATTAATAACTCCTCATTCGAGGGAAATTTATCCAAATGATTTCTACGTTCTAGAGATCTCATGTGTTCCAACCCCTCCACCAAATTGTGGAGCAAGAGCACGTCCGTTGCTACCCAAAATCAACATTGGGGTTGAGGTTGACCTGTCCAATTTAACATGTGCTTAGGGCCAACCTAACCCAATATACATGAGTGAATAAATAATTCAAAAACCAACTTTCTCTTGTCCAAATAAGGTGATATTTAGGTCAATTTTGGTTCTCTCGAAAAGAGGAATCTAATGCAATCATCATCTCAGTCATTTGAGTTGTCCAAGGTGGAATTTGACCGCAGTTTCAAAAATTAACACTCTCTCTCAACTAGGGAGAATTCCACCTGCCAATGTCTATCCATCGATCAATATGCCATTTTTGTGTCTTCAAGTGTCATCATGTATCATCCCTAATAATCTTTTGTCATGTAGTCATCATGCCATGACCACCTCAAGTATCTCATCATCACAAATCATTAATGTACATCTCAATCTATCCCTTGCTTATTCTTGATTATCTCTTGACTGTTCATGCTCGTATGTTGAAAATTATCGAATCTAGAAGAAGAAGAATTTGTTACCGAAGGTGATCTTAAGATACCACCCTCTTTCCATCAATATGCTACCTATAATTTATGCCAACGGGCTACTACATGGAATATCATCATCAATTGTCATTAGGGAGCATATCATCAAGGAGCACATCTCAACCTGTAACCACATCGAGGAGCACATATTGACCCAGAATCTCATGGGGGAGCTATACATATACAACCCCATATTGAGCAATAGGATATCCAAACACATAGGGGAGAACATCTCAACCCTAGGATCTCATTAGGGAGCTCAATTTCAACCTGGAATTGGATAGGGTTATCTCAACCCATCCTATTTCCTAATGATCTTCCCATTGATGACCCTAAATAGTCATGTGGTATAGCACTTGCATCATGATAATAGACTTGGGTTGTACACCCCAAGTACACTTGCAACTCATTAGCCAAACGAGGAGGAATATTCCCGAAAAGCCTGCTTGTGGGTATGATGCCAACTGGGGTATACTCTACAAAGACCAAATAGGGGAGCAACACTCTCTGTCCCTATGAAGGGGAGCAACGTCTCCAAACTTATGGGTAATAGATAGGGGTCATACGCTATTGTCAAGAGTTCCCTCAACCCCAGGCTCCCTCAACCTCAATTCCTCACCCTAGGAGCTCAGACAGGGAGGAAGAATTGGCTCAGTGTCCTTGATCAACAATGCTCTCATCATACTCAAATCTAGTATCACTTGTCTCAATAGCATTCTTTTCTTGTTCATACATGACACCAAATAAAATATCATGTCAGAACATAAATAATCATATAAATCACAAAAGGATACCATAATCATCCTCCCTCCCAAGGAGGTGCCAACCACAAGCCTGATATTGTTTCAAGCAACTGCACTGTCTCAATATATGAGAGTATCTTGGTCCCAACTATAAATATGGGATTTTCTGCCAATCATATCTCACTCTATGTCATCACAATGTATCCATGTCATATCCAGATCATTCTTAGGCATCTCTCTAAGGAGATTCTTCATCCTGCCTCACAACTAGTCATGCTAGCAACATCGTACTCATCCTCAATCGTACTATGGACCTCTCATCCAAGATATCATGGAAAATCTCATACTAAAGCAAAATCCAAATAATGTTTATCAACAACTATACATCCATGCGATCACATATCATAGGAGAAATATCTCAGCCTCAAAAATAGAATATCTCATGCAGATATTTCAAAGGATGCTCGGTGGTAACTCTATGGGAATGAAGTGGCTCTCTCATGAATTTATTCGGGTTCTATGCACATCATATATATACATATGGATGTTCAAAATGGAACATCAATGCTTCAATCAACAGTCGGATTCCATGTCAAGTTCAACAACATATTTTAACTTCAAATCAATGTATCCAAGGATTTGCATTTTCATTACTCAAAAACATTTTCAATAACATTGCAATATATAATTTCTTTTCCAAATTCCAGAAATCGATTCATCGTGCCATGATACATCATTTCAAGCTTCAAAAGCTATCTCCCAATGATTTAGACAATCATAGGCTCATCCCCTGTCAAGGGTAGACCATCAGGATATAAAACCAAAACCATAATCAAAATCAAAGCCATACCTTGGAACTCATCATCTTGACTTCATCAGATAAATGTCAAATATAGACATATCTGGATTGGGGAGCTTGCTTCATGCAATGTTCTAAGAATAATTCCTTGCTACATAATCAACCTTACATGAATCAATGTTGTACCATCACATCAATAGAGTCAGCTTATCAAAGTTTAGAAGTCAGATCACAACCATTATCAAAGCCATCGACATCATAGTGTCAATTCTTTCAACCAAAAGACAAGGAGAGCTCATATCAAGTCGTGACTTCATTTATTATTATGCCAACAAGTTGTCATCAACCATGCATTATCAATCCAAACTTGATCAAGTCATTCTCATAATCATAGTACAAGTCATTTCTGTCACTAGGTGCAGATGTATATACCAAGGATGAGTCATACAGGTTCCATTTTCATACTGAATCACAACAATCAATACCTCAACCATTGTGCTAGGAACAAGGAGGCCAAAACCATTTTTACATAAGCTATTATGCCCACATAACATTGATCTCAGGGAAAATCAACAATCATCTAATCAAATCATGAAACATCAGGTCAAGTCCAAACTCACTATCGTAGAGAGATCTATAGTCAAAACATATCTCAATCATCAATTCAAAATTCCAAGTTATTTTCAAGTATCATGACACAACACTAAAAACTGCTTATCTATATCAATCATGCCAAACTCTTGTAGCACAAACATAGTGACATATCTATATGTATGTCCTAGTCACCTGCAAACACAAGTTCAGTTTGCATGTTTATGTTATGGAAAACATTCAAGCTTTTCCTTCTTCTAGATCTTGTTATCTGCAACACATCTATGGAACTGACATCTTCTAAGTGACTGTTGAGCTAATTTATGTACCTAAACTAACACAATTATTTATTATCAATCCGGGTTGTTTATGCTTTTAGGCAAGATCACTATATGTGAAGATTAGATATAATCAAACCTTGAAAGATAATTTATTCAAAAGCTTAAAGCAATACATCCTACAACTCTAATTCAACTAGTTTAAAGTAGAGGAAAAATATTGAGATGGTTCTTGACTCAAGAAGTCCACCTTTGCCTCAACTATCACTTAATGAATCAGAGATCAAAATCAAGAACTTAAGATGGATAAATTGTTAATGAAAGAAGCTCTTAACTTAAGAGACACATAAAGTATTTCATCATAATTTATTCATCTCAATACCCAAAATCACAATAAGAAACTACTTGCATGCAAACCAAAGAAACTAGTTGTAATTCATCATTATAGTAGAAGAGATGCTCAACTTGAACACTTGTGTTTCTTCAACTCAATAAAGTGATAAATAAGCTAAGAACTAAAGCAATCAATCAACATGCATGAACCATAAAGCAATCTGAAATAAAGCTTTGAAAAACCAGTTCTACACTAAACAGATTACAAGAAATGAAACTAGTTAACAAGGAAGTGTACTTAGCTTGGAGTGGGGGCCCTCCACCCTTGCTTTGCACACTTGAGAAGTGATATCAGAAGCTCAAATCAATTACACATCCATAGCATTGAGCAGCAAAATAATAATAGCACAAATCCTCAAATTAACTCCTTAATCCAAAAGTGTCACAGCATAAAAGTATAATAAGTCAATACATAAGCCATCAAAGTTGTGGCTCTTAAATAAGAAGTCTCATGAAACAAACTGATCTACATTCACTCTAACAAACCCATCTACTCTAATGCATCTATCCAAGTCGAATTCACTACTCCCATCCCAAGAAATATGACCAATCCCATGGAATCTCAAAACTGCCCTATTTCCATGGGATTTCTGAATGACTAGTCATGATTGACTATTACCAAATGGGCCTAATAAAGCTTGTTCTGTTTGAACCAAGCATAGGTGGCTTAGTCCTAGTTCCCAATCTTTCCATTCATGTATTCAATTCATGCCCAAGTGTCCTGCAACCACATCAACCATAGAGTGATTACGGGAATTTCTGAATCTGCCAAATTTGCACTTAAAATCAAACTTTCATAAAAACTTTAGAAATTGACAAATTAAAGCTAAATACCTGAATGGATATCAAATATACATCAAAATGGAATGAATAAAGTGAAAATGGATGATAAATAGATGGTTAACTAAGTTTCTTAGAGCAAAATAAGACCAAAACTAAGGCCCAACAGTGACCATCCTATTTCATGCACAATACCTCATTTTTATGTGATCAACAATTTAACCCAACAAATTCAGGAATCATATTACAATGGCAGAATATGTCAGAGACACCTTGATTCAGAGTTCAGGCAGCTTCATAAAGCTTCAGATGATGGTCAATTGTATTCAAACCTGTGGATGCTCCCTTTAGGTTAGCATGGGAGCGTCTTTAGCTGTCTGGATGCTACCTGAGCCTTAGTATGCATGCATACAGGGACAAGATTTTCCAGTTTAGTGCCTGCACCTGGAGAAGAAACCCTAATTTCTTTACAAGCTTCAGATCTAAGACTTTGCTACAAATCAATAATGTTAGATGCACATAAATAATACGTGAGCAATACATAATGAAAATAGTAATAAGAGTAAGAATCTTGAGAAGAGATTCTCACTCTTACTAGGAATCTATGTCATCAACTTGCCTCTACTAGAGTCAAGAAACAACATATCTATTAGATAATAAACATATATCTATCATGGCTATCAACATCATGCCATCAATCTTTGATTAAAGGTTAGACTCAAAGCAGTAGATAGATGCAACATCATATCTCATAGATTATGGATCAAGTCACTCCATCAAGTTAGGACACTCAGTTTAACCATATGTCATCAAGACATGACCACAGGGTAGTAAGAGATCTAGAATATCAATCTCATATTTATACCTCTAACATCAAGGCTAGCATGCTTATCATGATCAATGAGATCAAGTTAGGTCATTCAATAAAGCTTTACCAAAACAACAAGAGTGTCAATCTCTCTTTCCATATGCTTTTATCATGCTTATCACAAGCATTATTAGCAAACTCATGTATAGGAGTCAATGAGACACCCCTCTATATGAAATCATCATGACAAGTATCGAGGGTATCATTTACTAAAGTCAACGTGCTAGCCTTATTTATAGGATCAATATGTCCAATAGATGGATGTTAGCCAAACATCAAGTGTATCAATGTATCAACATTAGATAGACTCATAGAATTCAAGAATATTAAAATGTTCAAAACTAAGTGCATCATTTCATCATAGGAAACATAGATCCAAGTCGCCTTCATATGCATGTATGAGCCATCAAATAAAGAGACATTATCATCATATCTTAGGACTTATCAAGCCATCCAATGTTACAGCTGAAATACAACATACCATGCATACCTTGTGGTATTCAAATACCTATGCACCTTTTCATTAGACATAGGCTGCTTGAAGAACTTTGTCATCTTTTCATATAGTGCCTTTTAACATTTTCCAGCTCTAGCCATCCTTCTTGTATTTCAAATGATCCTCAATAAGGATCTATCTCATCAAGGAGGTTAGAAACATCCATATACTCAAATACATATGCATGAAGTATAATAATAATCAAATCCATGAGTCTAAACAAAAGTAAGAGGCATCATGAGTCAAGAAATACTTATCTTCAATGAGAGGTCATCCTCTCCCTCTTGAACCAATCTTCAAGAGATATCAATGTCCATGGTCCATATACCAAATTTGCCTTCAATTATCCAACTAAGTCTGCTAGGGATTATCCAATCTAGGGCTTCATCAAATATTTTTCAAGTGCTTGAGCATCTTCACATTTACCAACTAGGTTCCATATCTCATATTGTTTCCATAAACCAGGGTTGTCTCTCCAACCCTAACCTCATAGAATCCATAAAAACCTAATAATCAAGTTGCATAGGGTTTTCTTCAAACCCTAGAATTCTCTTAGGTCTCCATCCTCTTCTTGCTTCAATCAAAGGTGTCATCATCGGGGTAATCTCCATGGATTTTCTTCAGCCCAACTCTGATACCATGTTAATTTTTCATAGGGCTACAATGTTCTTTGCTTTGATAATTGCATTTCTTCATTAATACATTAAGTTCACCCCATATCATCATTACATTATTCAGATCTACACCATTATTCATCAGCATATGCAATTATATAGAAAGAACAACATCATCATCATCAATGCAGCAGAACATAAATGAAAAATAGAAGAAAAGAATGCACACACATAGAGGCACTAGGATTGGTTCGAGACCAGGGAAAACCCCATTATGGGCAAAACCCTTGCAAATCTTCTTCTTCTTAGATCATCATCAAATGATACAGTAGAAAGAGTACAAATACCCATAACTTTATCTATGCAACAAAACAACTAGGATATCCACGAAATAGATCTAATCATGCTTATAATCAAAACCCTCATTATGATGGTTGTAATGTGATGTCAATGACTATAGTCAATTGATGGATACTGCTAAACACTTTTGTCACTAAGTGAAATCTTCGGAATAATGAAATCTCATCTTTGAGTCCCATACGCAGGGAGGAGGAGTTGTGCGAGCGCCTATAGTAGTCTTGGACGCTCTATGCAGAACTGGAAGACTGTGTCTAGAATAGATGTGGATGCTCCCTGGTGAACTAGATGAGGGCGTTCAGGGTCAAACATACCCAGATCTGCCTCAACCCTAAAAACTCTCATAAGGCTTCTGTGCGAGCATTTGTGATAGCTCAGATGCTCTCAAGACCATATTCTGCGTGCATCCAGGGACCAAATTGAGCAATGAAGCCCTAGCCTCCTAGACTCTCCCATAAACACTCTATGCCAATGTCTAGGGCTTTCTGGATGCTGTCTTGACAACTGTGTGCCAACTTCTAGGGACTAAAATGCCCAGTTTTGTGCCAAGCATCCAAGAATTATAAAACCCTAGATTAGTATGAGCTTCACCCCTGAGATTTCGAACCCTTGCGTGAACTTCATCTGTCAGACTTGTGCGAGCCAAGAAAAAAGAGAAGTGTAGAAGATGGCTTGGTTCCATGTATCCAAATGAGTTTGAGGTCTCTTATATTTATATGCTTTCATGAGGGTCCACTTGGGGTTGAGGTCGACTTGTCCAATTTAACATGTGCTTAGGGCCGACTTAACACAATATACATGAGTGAATAAATAAATTCAAAAACCAACTTTCGCTTTTCCAAATAAGGTGATATTTAGATCATTTTTGGTCCTCCTGAAAATAGGAATCTAATGCAATCATAATATCCATCATCTGAGTTGTCCAAGGAGGAATTTGACCGCATTTGTAAAAATTAACAATTAGTATGATATGCATTATTAAATATTCATAATGAATAAGGTTTTTTTATACAACAATTAAATATTATGAAAGAGAATTGGTTAACCCCTTTATTATATGATTTAGTCAAACAAAAGAACTTATTGAAGTTTGAAACCATGGTCTCCAAGTTGCACAACTGATGACTTTCATATTAAACTATGTATACAACTTGTGTACTTAACTCTCTAATCACATACTATACTTGTTGTTTATGTATTTGTTTTATGAAATAAAACCTTAGTTCATTATGTAAAGAATGTAATGGACTTTTTAATGAATAAGAATATTTTTCACAACAACTAAGCATTAAAAGAACTTGTAGCCAATGAAAGAAGTTAAGAAAATTAAACCAAATTAAAATATGTATAGAAATAAAAATAAAATAAAATTGAAAAGGCCTCTAACTAACACAAATATTAAATAAAATAAAGATCAAGAAATTAGTGAACACATTATATACACAAATTAGGGTTAATGTGATAAATGGTAAAACATGGTAAAAGAGAAGAATTTACAAAATGTGAAAGAAAACACGAAAAATTACAGGACTTTACAACTATAAAAAAAATAAATAAATAAATAAATAAAACATTTATACAGAGAACAATAAAGGTAAAGATTGAAAATCAATGAGAAAAAGTGAGCCCATATGCCAAACACCATTAGTGATAGGTTTGATCAGCAAGAGAAATTATTCATTTTATTGCATTCTAAACCAAGTATCACACAAATAGAAATGATACTTACATACTTGGAAATGACATCACACAATAGAAGTTAGTCATAGGAGGAGGAAAAATAGGAAAAAATAAAGAAAGCCTTACTAGTTGGTCACCCTTACTCACATATGGGCGACATCTGGGTGTGAAAAGAGGGAATCCATTGTTTGATTATATTGCTTGCTTTTAATGGATATCCTCAGGCAATTGAATGATTTCGATCCTTGTTGAATTGATCGTCATATGAATGTTGGGTCATTGTATTTGTTGAATTGTTTGGGGCACTGCTCCGCCTTAATAAAAATTTGTTTAAGATTTATTATTTGATATATATGTGCTTGCTCTCGTTATTATACCAATTAAAAAAATCAATTTTGATCATGCTCCTATTTTATCACACCATTGTCAACGATGGTCCCTTTCTATTTTTCCAGAGAGAACGAACACACTAACACCTCCATTTTGATCTACACTACGGCTTTGTGGTCTTCTTGCTCAATTCTCACCATTTCAATTATTAAACCAAAGGTTTACATAACACTGCAAGTATGCAAATCCTCTTCATTAAATAGGTTGATCATTGAAACTTCTTAGTGAATGTTGTCTATTCGTTGTGAAAAATCTGGGTTGAATATAGCTATTAATGTAATCATTGTTTCTAATTATCACAACAAATATAGGCTTTGAAAGAAACAATTGCAGGGCTTGTGAGGCTCTTAGCAGTGCGTTCAAGTCCACCTTTAGCTTTGTCTCATGGCCAAAAAATGAGCAAGCCTTTCCATCGACTGTTACAATGTGTTTTTTTTGTGCCAACTCCTTTGAGATTGGGTGGTACACATCATAAGGCATGAAGAGTGTTGTAATTTTCTCAAAGGAAGTTCTTAGCTATGAAAATTCACCAAGAAACCAACTCAACCAACTGTAGGTTTAAGCTGGCCATCGAACAAGAGGGGCCTCCCTCAAGTGTTATGAGGTTTTTTGTTGTTCACTGTCACTGAACAACAACCTATGAAGCACAATGGACAGATCTAGGGGCTATCGTATAGGGTAGTTTCTTCGGGTCTCTAATCCTTGGTTAACAAATAAACCTTACCTTCAGAGGTCTGATCAAAGTGTCGACGTTCAACTATACCAAGGTACAATAGATTGAAAGAGATGTGGATGGAAGATCTAAAGAATATATTAGGAAACATAATCATTCATACTGAATACTTAGGCTAGCTAATAATATGAGAAATCATGACAAGGCACTCTCAATAGATAAACAAAATACAAATAAGAATTGTTTAGATAGTGACAATCTTATTATGTTGAGGGATCAACAATGGCACACTATCATTCTAATCTACTCATTAATGAAAACAACTTCGCGGTGGGATTTCAGGGGTATTGACACTCAACCTAGCCTTTCCTGAATACCTACACATCCCCACATGCATGTAGAAATAAATATATGGAATTGCAGGAAAGAACATTCATCACAAACAAAAATTGTCATAAAATTGAAGCTGTAATTGAAACAATTGCCATAATTGTCGGTTAAGTAAGAAAACAAAGAACTCATTCCAAAATTTGAGGCATGGCAAAATCCCACTTGTAAGAAAACAAAGCTCAAATAATTCCAATAAAACTTGTATATCATCAAAGAAAGAATCCAACTGTTATGAGCAATAGTGGATATATAGCTTCACCCAGATATTTGAGGCAAAACAACCGCAATGTCTAGAACAAAGTTGCAATTGCAACAATTCTGAAACCATACACTCTGGAAATAATAAAGAAAAATGCTACCCAATGTTGATTTTGGGTAGCATCGGATATGCTTTAGCTCCAAAATTTTGTGGAGGGGCTAGAATACATAAGATTTCTAGACATAAATCATTTGGAGAAATTCTACCCGGATGAGGAGTTATTAAAATAATTAATATTTTTAATGGGCTCCTAAGTCTAAACTTAGGAAAATAAAAATATTAATGGGTAATAATAAGAATATGGGTGAGAAACTTCTAAGTGACGAGGATCAAGTCTATTTTAATCTTAGCTGTTGATTAGGGATTTAATCTCAATCGTTGTTTTATCAACAGGAAAAGTATAAGAGGAGGCTTGAGGGTCAGTTGGAGATACACTTGAGAGATTAGTCAGTTCGATTTTTCTAGGGTGAGGTTTGCTGAGAAAAATTAAAAGAGGGATCTGTTGCAGCAGAGGGACAGGGATAGTTGAGGTTGGAGGATCTTCTCCGGGACCTCGAATACATAATAGAGATAGGCAAAGAGATGCCAAAGGAGGTAGCACAGACCCAAGGAGACTAACATTGGGCCAAGAAGGGCCCACGCATTTCCAACTTGGGTTAGAGCCACCCTCCAGCAAAAATCTAAAATCAACCGAGGAGCAACAGGATCAGCCGAGAAGGTTTACGTTAGAGCTTCAGGAGGTAGAGGAAGAAGCACAACACTGACGCAGTGTCCCAGTGTGCTCCACGCAGGCCCACGTAGCTACTGCGAAGGGGAAACATAGTTGTAGTCAAGGACAATCAGTCCAGTTACCGGATCAGAGATATTTTGCCTGGTGAAGTGAGGTAATATCACTTAGGTTTCTGCCAACATATTTTTATCTCTATACCTGGATTGCTGAGAGGGAATCTAGAGTTGTATTCAGAACTATTGCTTAATAATAGAAAAACCTCAGAGCTATTGCATTGGTTTTCTCGCATTGGGTTTTTTTGGGGACATTTGTCCAAAAATAATAGTGTCCCTTGTGTATTTGTCTCATTCTATTTTTAGTTCATGATCTATATGTGTCGTATGCAATAGTGTTTTCATCGTTGTTTAATAATTAAAATAACTTGTTTAATGTAAAAACAAGTAGGAGATGATAAACTAGAGCTTGCAGTAGGATTTCTAATGTGTAAATTCAAATTTTTTCACATGGTATCAGAGCATTGAAAATAATAGGAGACTAAAGACACTAGCCGGGAGACGTAGAGAATTTGTTGCAAAGAGGCAGTTATCCCGTTGTCTCCAAAGACACAGAGGGAGAGTGACGCAATGTAGAAGAGGTGACACAGAGGCTCATGCAGTGCCTGCCTCAACATTCTAAGCTAGGTGAGGGTGACACATTAGCTAGGAGGAGCCCACGTAGTAACTGCGTTAGTTGTCTAGGCCAGCGTGGAAGCAGAGAGTGGAAGATCAGGCTTACATAGAGTCACGTCATATTTCCAGACTAGGAAGGAGTGATGCAATGGTCAGGAGGAGCTGACCTATCTCGTACAGTGAATGCACAGAGCTAGAGGAGCTTAGATCCTGCAATTGTTGGGGCTGGGGGAGTAGAGAAGATTCGATCTAAGGAGCTGGTGGGAAGTTGTTGTTGTTGGTGTAGAATAATGTCTGCCGAGACAGAGCCGAGTTAGAGGGAGTTACAACCTTGACAAATTTCTATCTAAAGAAATCTAGATCCAAGTTGCAATAGCAAAGGAGGATTGGAGAGGAGTGATTGGACATTTGGCAAGAGGATTTTTGTGAAGGAAATCAAGACTCAGAGGGAGTCTAGAGGAGCTTGTTCCTTAGAGGGTTTCTTGCACCAAAGAAATCAAGATATGAGGCTTGATGGATTAGCAACAGGAGACGGAGAAGAGAACCAATCCTATATTATTTTACCAAAGATGGCAGTCAATGGACTGAGGGATCATGACAGATTGGATGGAGCATTCATTTTATCATTTGGAAGGCTAAGATCTTGGCAATCCTAGACAAACATCGCATCAAGGACTATGCCTTGAAAGTAGTTGTTGTTCCGATCGACATTGATCCACTGCAGAAGTACAAGGAGGGCCAGGCGAAGGCTAAATGCACGATTCTAGAAGGGGTCAAAGATCATGTGGTCCCACACATTGTTGAGAAGGACACAACAAGGGAGATGTGGGAAACGCTGACTACCTTGTACGAGGGCACTTCCATCTAGTGGAAGATGCTATTAGAAAATTAGCTGAGACAATACCAGATG
The DNA here is from genome assembly GCA_000404065.3 of Pinus taeda. Lineage (NCBI taxonomy): Eukaryota > Viridiplantae > Streptophyta > Pinopsida > Pinales > Pinaceae > Pinus > Pinus taeda. The sequence goes on from APFE030417042.1 coordinate 22,912, forward strand.
CAGAAGGGAGAAGCAATCAATACCTTCCTCCTTAGGTTCAAGGGATTAGAGAATAGTTAACTTATGTGGGCTCTACACCAAATCTTGAGTTCATGGTTAGGACTGCCCTAAATGCAGTCATCAAGGACCAAGAGATATTTTTCCAAAGTATCTTGGGCAGAGCGACTCTCCCCAGTTGGGACATGATGTGGGCAGCTCTTCGACAAGAAGAGATCAGGAGGTTGACCAAGGTGGAGCGTAGCAAAAAAGGAACCTGGATCAAGAAGAAGGAGGAGGAGGATGAAACTCTCACATCATCGGGACATCAAGGGCAACAAAAGATAAATAAGAAAGATATTTCCAAGGTCAGATGCTTCAAGTGTGGGGAACTTGGAAATTATGCCACTCAGTGCCCTTGGAAGAAGGGAAAGGAGGAAGCTTCTAAATCGAAGGTTACTCCAGAAAAAGTTGATAGGGAAGGTGAGGATGACGATTATGCCATGATTTCTCATGTGCCTTTGAAGAAGAGGTGGGGCATCATGGAGTTGTACGACTACATGTGGGGCAGGATCCTTGAGATGCCAAACTCTTGGATCACATACGGCTACAGGAGTCCTTAACAACAGTGGAAAAAATGATGGGTGTTGGTTGGAGCAAGGTGTGATGGAGCGACAGTGGTAGAGCAAGAGTGCCAAAGTTTGAGGCAGCGCAGTGGATGTTGTAGCAATACGGAAGACACAGAGTAGTTTGCAGCAGTGCAATAGTAGCAAAGGGTCAGCACAGATTAGTAGCATAGGTAGCTTCAACATCACGAGGCATCCATGCTGACCAACATATCAATTTTTGGGTGAATTTTTAGTTAGTTACTTCTCAGTAATTGAGTTGCAGTGCAATAGTTAGCAGTCGCAGTACTATGGGCAGCACGAGGCAACATTTTGAGAGGGAGTTGTAGTACAGATGTAGCAATGGCAGTGGTAGAGTCATGGGTAGCAATACAAGATGCAACAGTGCAGTGGATGAATGGCAGCAAGCCAAGAATTAGCAACACAGAGGACCGATGTAGTGGATCAATGTAGTACTTCCATTGGGAAGTATTGTTAGAGCACATTACTCACTAAGAGGGAGTGTTTATTTTGGGTAGCATCGGATGTGATATAGCTTTGAAACTCTATGGAGGGGATAAAAGACATAAGATCTCCAGAACCTAGAAATCGTTTGGAGAAATTTCACCCGATGAGGAGTTATTGAAATAATTAATATTTTTAATGGGTTCTTAAGTCTAAACTTAGGAAAATAAAAATATTAATGGGTATTAATAATAATATGGGTGAGAAACTTCTAAGTGACGAGGATCAAGTCTGTTTTAATCGTAGCCGTTGATTAGGGACTTAATCTCGGTCATTGATTCATCAACAAGAAAAGTAGAAGAGGAGGCTTGAGGGTCAATTGGAGATACACTTGAGAGATCAGTCAGTTCGATTTTTCTGGGGCGAGCTTTGCTGAGAAAATTGAACAAGTGATTTGTTACAATAGAGGGGCAAGGATAGTTGAGGTTGGAGGATCTTTTCCTGGACCTCGAATACAAAACAGAGAGAGGTAGAGAAATTCCAAAGGAGGCAGCGCAGAACCAGGGAGACTGACGATGGACCAGAAAGGGCCCACACATTTCCAACACTGGGGTAGAGCCACCCTCCAGCAGAAATCCAAATTCAACCGGGGAGCAGCAGGATCAGTCGAGAAGGCTGATGTCAAAGCTTCATGAGGCAAAGGAGGCAGTGTAATGCTAACGGAGTGTCCCAATGTGCTCCACACAGGCCCATGTAGCTACTACGAAGGGGCAACACAGTTGTAGCTAGGGACAATCAGTCTAGTTGTCGGATCAGAGAGATTTTTCCGGGTGGAGTGAGGTAATCTCACTTAGGTTTCTGCCAGTGTATTTTTATCTCTATAACTCGATTATTGAGAGGCCATCCAGAGTTGTATTCATAACTAATTCTTAATAATAGAAAACCCTCAGAGTTGTTGCACTGATTTCTCCGCATTTGGTTTTTTCGGGGACGTTTGTCCAAAAATAACGGTGTCCCTTGTGTATTTGTCTCATTCTATTTTCAATTCATGATCTATATGTGTAGTATGCAATAGTTTTTTCATATCTATTTAATTACACCGTAAGGCGTTTCCCTTGTGAAACCCATCCCCCTCCGTGCCTACCTGTCATCCTTGGACACTGTAGGATTAGATGTTAGACGATTACAAAAACTTAAACCGTCGATCAATTCCTCTGAACCGTTCAGCTCCCATTTACTTTGAAGTGCGATCAATCTCCTTGGAAGTGTTATCACATTCGATTGATCATCATTCTGGTGGTATATGCAGAGTTTTCCCCTACCTCCTCCTTTCGATCCTTTCATCGTTACTTCCGTAGCCTCTGCTTTACTTCACAAATTTAACATCATCGATGTTAATGGAGCGCGCGATGGCTACAGATCCTTGAATGACTATCACTTCTTTGCCTATGCATTCTTATCTCCGGCTGAGACGCAGCTTTACCAGAGTCTCATTAAACGTGCCCGTTGAGGGACCTTACAAGCCTGCCCATTACCGATATTGAAGAGAAATGGCATTTTTGGTGACTTGCTGGGCAAGTGGCAAGGCTCCTGGACAGTTGGCAGAAGGACGAATCCCCCTCCGTGGCCGGCTCCATTGTTTTGTTCCAATTTTAATAAAAAAAATGTTGTTGTTATGTATGTCTGCTGAGTTTATTACAGCAGCACCGAAAGATTTCCTGTTTAGTATGGTCTTATGATAGAAGTAGTTTGCCATAGAATTGGTATTCGAGGTTTCTCCATGATGTAGCTAGCTTTTGCATATATGGTTGTCTCTGGTTTTGACTTTTTTAACGAATTACTGAAATTTCAGAACTCAAGCAAGATATATGGTTCCCTCGGGTTTTGACTTTTAAACAATTCAAGTGTATTTTTATCTGAGGACTGCAATTTAAATGACTGTAAGAATGCCATGGAGATGGATGCAGTATATCTGCTTTTGGAGTCTAATATAGAATTCATATTTGCCTTCTTCTAAGATGAAAAAATCGAGGATATCCTGAATTATCTTCTGGAAAAAAGAAGAGGGTTCAATTAAAATGTCAGGAGGCCTTATCATTTGCAAGTGAGGTTGCAGCGTTTTGTTTTGACTTTACTCATTTTTTTAAAGGTTAGAATCAAGAGATATAACAGATTTTGGGAATCCGGCCTTTGATTTGCTCCATTTACCTCTTCTTTTGAATTTGTCAACAACTTTTCAATTTATTTTTGAAATTTCATTTTAACCACTGCAAGTGCTTCAACTTGCTTCCAGACTGCAGCCTGTTGGACTGGTTACTAGACCTTCTTTGCCTAGGTCCACCTACCAGAATAAAGCTCTTATGTCTGTCCAGGGTCTATGTTATTTTCTTTGAAGGAATCATATGGTTACATTTTGTATGAATGGCACTGCCTTTTGATTTGTTGGGAATTTCAGATCTGCATCAGATAGCCAACAGGATTATAATATTATTCCATTTATTTCTTGATGGCTCTTGTTAATTTGGATTCAATGGAATTGGACATTTGTATGTCTTAGTTATCATAATACCAAGGTAGATTACAATTGAGATTAGTCTGCTTTGATGGCTCTTGTTACAGTTAATCTGGATTCAATGGAATTGGACATTTGTATGTCTCAGTTATCGTAGTACCGAAGCTTGATCACAATTGACATTAATCTGCTTTGAGCTTTGGATGCCACTGTGCATATAGTCACATCTGCTTTGAGCTTTGGATGCCACTGTGCATATTTTGACTATGGGGTCATATTATTCATTGCATATAGTTTAAGCTAGAAGTTTGGATACTACATGGTAGAAACGAGTGTTGCTGGGATTGTATCCCTATTCATTATCAGTAGAATGACTAGTTTAGGTTGCCGGCACTTCAATGTTGAGAGTACAAAATATCTGATATATTTAGGTTTTTAATTTAAATTTATTATGAGTGGGTATTGTAAGTTGCTGGTGTTATCGGTGTATGATTTGACAGGAAACTCGCAAGCTATGAAGCACATCAAAAATAGGAGGAGGAGGAAGAAGAGAAGCTGTTGTTAAAGAGGCAACAAGAACTTGATGCATTTGATCAGCAAAACAATGGTGTCAATCTATTATAGGTCTTGATTCTGAATTATGTGTATTAATCTATTATATGTCTTGATTCTGTGTATTAAGATGAAAAAATTGAGGGACCTTAAACATGCCCGTTGAGGGACCTTACAAGCCTGCCCACTACCGATACTGAAGAGAAATGACATTTTTGGTGACTTGCTGGGAAAGTGGCAAGACTCCTGGACAGTTGGCAGAAGGACGAATCCCCCTCCGTGGCCGGCTCCATTGTTTTGTTCCAATTTTAATAAAAAAATGCTGTTGTTATGTATGTCTGCTGAGTTTATTACAGCAGCACCGAAAGATTTCCTGTTTAGTATGGTCTTATGATAGAAGTAGTTTGCCATGGAATTGGTATTCGAGGTTTCTCCATGATGTAGCTAGCTTTTGCATATATGGTTGTCTCTGGTTTTGACTTTTTTAACGAATTACAACGAATTACTGAAGTTTCAGAACTCAAGCAAGATATATGGTTCCCTCGGGTTTTGACTTTTAAACGATTCAAGTGTATTTTTATCTGAGGACTGCAATTTAAATGACTGTAAGAATACCATGGAGATGGATGCAGTATATCTTCTTTTGGAGTCTAATATAAAATTCATATTTGCCTTCTTCTAAGATGAAAAAATTGAGGATATGGGGCCAATAGTGTTAAAGTGACTTCATTTGAAGTGGAGGCTCTTTGGACAATGAAAGCATTTTGGCTGCCATCAGCAACTCCCGAGGCTAAAGTTGAGGCACCTTCACTTGATACAATCTGCCCAGAGGGTAAAGAGAAACTGAAGTTGAAGTCTCTTTTTGCAGTTATTTTTACCAAGGATCCACATGATAAAAAAATCTGAGGTTTTGGGGGCCAGTTCTATTTGCCCTAGTTGCAAAGATACACTAACAAACCGGCATACACTAATGGCAATCAGCACTTGTGGCCATATTTATTGCAAAAAGTGTGCAGAGAAATTTGTTAAAATTAGATGGGGTTTGTTTTGTCTGCAATAGAAACTGCAAAGAAAAGCATTTCATCACCCTGGAAAAAGGAGGTACTGGATTTTCTGGTCACGGGGACCAGTTGGAGGCAACCGATTTTAAACATGTTGGAAGTGGTTCTGACATGGGACTTATGAGGCCAATAGTTAAAACATAAACATCAAACTCATGTTGAACTACTATGTACAAATATGATTAACCAGTCCTGGAATTTTAGTTGGTTGGATTTCATAAATTTGACCAAATAAAGCTTGATTTGCTTTTGTGTTCTAATTTTGAGGCTCTTATGCATCTGGAGTTTTAGGAGGACAGTGCATCTCTTTTCAGGCATGTGATCGAAAAATCATGCAGGCATTTACTTTTTGCTCCATATCATCCTAAGCTTTCTTTAAGAGGGTTTGGAGGATTTAATTCTGTTTTGTTCTGATATATATATTAGTCAGCCTTGTTCAGTTAGCATGGTTCTAGGAATATGATAAGCATGGTATTAGTATATATGTCGCATTTGTATGAGAATATGGTTGCCTCTGTGTCTGAATATGTTGGATAGTATGTATGCTGTAATAATACCCTGGGTGCAGTTCATGGAATCAGATATTCTTGATTAGGGAACGAAATACGCTAAAACATCAGTTTTCAAGAGATCAGTCCTAGTGTTGTATGTATAATTTAATTGCGATACAAAATATCCGATTTCTGATGCCATTGATCTTTGATTGGGCTTAATATGTAGTTTGCTCTTTTTCAGTATCTTAGCTTTTCTGCTTGGGGATCCATGGGTGACCAGCGATGAATTTGATAAAATAATTTCTGTGCAAAATTTTGTAATGCTCACTTATTGAACTCGGGCCCAATCTCATTGATAAAAATGATTTTCCCAATACCAAGGAATTGCAAAGAACAAGTGTTAGAATTAGGGATAGGGCATACAAACTCTGATGGGTTCATGTCCCATGTGGTCATTATGATTTCAAAGTTTGGTTATTATCTTCAAATGAATAAAAGAGTTGGTGGGGATCAGATGTGGTGGCACAAACCACTTTGAAAATTAGATTGTCCCACTAAATCCAGAGTTTTCTTCTAGTGCATAATAAAGAACAAAGTGCCTATTTGGGACAACTTGCAAAAAGGGAACAAGCACAGGTCGAGATGGTGCAATTTATGCAAAAATTTTGAAAAAAAATCAGCACACTTATTCTTAAAAACTCTGGAGACTTTCCCGAATATTTTGGGTATCAAACTCAATTGGCATGGTTCTATTGATGGTTTAATTCAACTGAAAATCATTTTAAGAACATACCCCTCATTATCTGCTAAGGTAGGTATATGGCTGGCCCAGAACAAAGGAATTTTCCAAGATCAGGTTTTTTCCCTTGCAGTGCAATGCACCTCCATTTTTTAATTGCTTCCTCAAACCACCCCCTCTCTAATCCAAAGGAACATCCGCAAAGAATAAATCAAACTGTATGTTCCTTGCCTATTTTGGTGGCACCTCTCATGCACAGGATAGATGTAGGGCTGGCATTTTCATTCATGTTAATGATCACAGATCTCTCAAAACCTCTGTGGGCATTGGTATACATTCTTAAACTCCTTTTGTGTTGGTTCATATTTTTGGTGACTCTGAATGTAATAAATTCAATAAACAATGTGCAAATAAATTGGATAAACAATGTGCAACGTTGTCAAATCTTATTTCAGTTCCTATTTTTGTGCTTTTTCGTATTAAGTGATGTTTTTCCACTTTTCTCGGTACGCTATGCTCTCACTTTTTACATATTACAGCCACTGTTTTTAGTGGCACATGCCAATATTCAGTTTTTACGTATTGTGGATTCAGTCTTGATCATGAATTCTTACCGCATCTTACCTATGTAACACTTTATCCTCTTAAAAAAAATTCATTTTTTCCCTTGGAAAAAAGCTTTGGTTGCTTCGAATTCTTGATATAAGAGTACTTTACCTAACCTAGTCATTACAAAGCCCAGAAAATACTAGTTTTTAGCTGTTTCAAAAACTTAGTTATAAACATTACCATCATCAAAGGAGGAATTTATCACCCAAAAAAACTCCACTCAATCTTGTTGATAATATAACGTGTACTGCATAGACAGCTCGATTAAAATTATCTCTATCCGACTACAAATTAGAAAAAGGAGGGTACACTTGGACTATCAAATTAACACTAAGGAGAGAAAAAAAAATTATTGACTCGGTAATATGAGTTACTAATGTAAACACACAGCATCAATCAAGAAAAACACATACATTATTTACTATGTTTTTCTCTATTTGGGTATCTACTACCTATTTTATTTTTCCATACATTTATTTACTATGTTTTTGTCTCTGTGGGTATCCACTACCTATTTTATTTTTCTAGGGGGTATCTGGTTCATGGTCCAGAGATCATAGATTATATCTGATAGTCCCCAGACACCAGATCAGTGACCACTACCTCCACAAGATATTTGTACCAGCCAAATCCACCCAAAGGGACCACTTCCTGCCAAGTCAACAACATAGCCTAACCTCAAGAGTGTCAAAAGAATGGAATATGTGACCTCTCAATAGCAGAGTTAACAATAATGTCTCAATAGTAGAGTTAACAACAATGACTAATCAACAGGGGCTAAACCAACTTAACTAACCCTCTAAACAATCTACTGCCTACTAAACTAGTTGGAACATCAAAAATTATTCTTCGTAGTACCTCTTGGAACATAAAAAATTATTCTTCATAGTACCTCTTCAAGACCAGATAAATATCTGTTCATACAACAAAACGTGGTAATTGACTTAACATTTATCCAAATTTGGCCAAGGAAGCTTAGGTCCTGAACCAATAAATGCTTAAAATCAAAATCCCACACCATGGCTTCTGTACACAATGTATCGAGCAGTTATACTAACCTAACCAAATATATCGTGTCACAATACGAAAATAGGGATTAAAAAACATAAATGTGACTCACCAAACCACCCAATCTATGATGTCATAATAAGGGTGAAAAATAAGCCTGTGTTCATTTCAAGGATCTAGGAAGAAAATGAATTAATACTATGGATATATACTACTTTGTTCTTATTTTTATTAGTCAACATCCATTTGTATTTATCATTTTATTTACTAGCATTTGCACCAAATGTTACAAAGGAAACGCCGTAAGGCATAAATTGAAGAACACAAATACAACAAAAGAATACTTTGATAAAGAATACCAATATATTGAACACTCAAATCAATGCCCCATTAACTGGAACCACTTAGTAGACATATCTATCAACATTAGGATTATACACAATGATCAAGAAATTTCCCATATACAAACAACACCTTCCACAACAATCTTTTGTCACATCCACATTTTAAAAAATGCCTTGGAACGTGATTGGAATCTCCCATATTGCCTTTTTCATTATGCAGATAAATCATCCATATTGCTTATCAAGGACTTCAAATTGAGAAAATCATTTTTCCCAATTTTGTAATGCTCACTTATTGAACTCGGGCCCAATCTCATTGTTATTGGACAGTTTGAAGTCCTTGATAAGCAAATGATATTTTTTGTTCCATTTTGCTGACTAGGCAGTAAAAGTGGTTACAACAATGCTTTCAAAAGGTTATACCCTAGGAAAAGATACTTTAGGCAAAGCCAAAGAGTTAGACGAGAAGTATCAAGTGATGGACATTGCTGCAGCAAAGGTGGCAGATTTTGGCAAATTCTTCGGAAAGATGTCAAAAGCAGGTTTGATTACAGCTGGGCATGCAGCTTGCAATGCAGGAACAACACCTGTCAACAACAGGAGCACTAATGGTTGTTGGGGTTCTTGACAGCGCAACCAAAGCTGTTGCTAATTTTGGTAATAGGAATAATGCAGCAAAGAAGTAGACTTGAAGTATTATGGCACTATCAAGTTAGAACTGTAATGTAGTGGTGTTGGCCTTCAGGTTTATCTGTCTTATAATTAAGTATGCATGTAATGTTGCTTACCTTGCCATAGTCGTTCTTGTATCAAATCAATTTTATGGTCTCTGTATATGTGTTTAAATGTCTGATCTTTCTGCAGCCCTTCACATTGAGATACACTATATATCTGTGGGCTTCAACCCCCAAATGCATGCTAGACAACTGTTGACACCAACTAACATCAAGAAATTGGAGACGCTTCAGACTACTCAAGCGGTTAGGCAGCTTTTTGATGTTTGTTTTGGATAAATTTAGGAACTTCAAATGTTTTAAGTTCCCAATAGACGTGGGCAATGACTGGATGGAAGTATGACTTAGATCTAACACAGTCATCTAAAAAAAATAAACAATGTCTTCGTTCTAGATTTTTATTCATTCCTTCAAAATATTTGTTAATTCTGCCCTGAATTCCCTTTACACCCCCTTCTTTTTCCTCAGACACTTTTATCTGTTTGAACGTCGACAGCAGCAACACTTCAATGACAAATTTGGTTGATACTGTAAGCCACACAAATTGGTCGAAACTGTCTCGGACATTTTGGTTGTTGAATACCTCTTGCACCAGAAGGGTTTTGCCCTGTCCTCCCATACCCACAATAGCAATCACTCTAAATCCATTTTCTAATATCCACCGACTGACCTTTTCAGTGTCTTCCTTTAATCCCACCGCTTGAAATTGAGATAGAAGAGCACAAGATTTTCTTCTTTTATCTTCTTCTGAAGATTCAATATATGCATTGAGTGCTACCTTACCAATGGAGAAAAGTAAAATTTAGATATTACATCAAAATTTAGAAAGTCATACTTCTTAGACTAAAAAATGATTTTCTCAATTAACCTATGATAAATTTGGGTGATACTGTAAGCCACACAAATTGGTCGAAACTGTTTCAGAACTTTTGGTTGTTGAATACCTCTTGCACCAAAAGGGTTTTGCCCTGTCCTCCCATACCCACAATAGCAATCACTCTGAATCCATTTTCCAATATCCACCGACTGACCTTTTCAGTATCTTCCTTTAATCCTACCACTTGAAATTGAGATAGAAGAGCATAGGATTTTCTTCTTTTATCTTCTTTTGAAGATTCAATATATGCATTGAGTGCTTGAACACCAACAGTAGCATTGAGGGAGGTCAGATATTTGAGCTATTTAGCACTCGTGTGTATCTTTGTGATTCTTTCCTTTAATTTCCTAATGTTCCTGCCCATTCGATCGCAGAAAATTATGTTGATGAAAATAAGCTTGCCCTGCTCGCATTCCTCCACTATGTCAACAACATTAGTGAGAAAAACCTCAAGTCTGTTAAGCCAATTGATCACTGAACTAGAATTGGAAGTTCTGGTGGCTGTCGCATCCGTCAATAGGCATTTAATGGAATTAACCTCATCACAAATGAATTCAAAATCTTCTTCCCTAACCGCCTCACCAGCGCAAATTTGATCCTCCATAATAGTTTTGGCTTTGCTTCTTGTTTCAGCTTCTGGTGTTGGAAATACCATTTTATCCTTTAACGTTTATTATTTTTGTTTTATTATTATTGCTTGAATTTCTTCTTAATAAGTGGTTGTGTTTCTTTTGGTTTTAGTGAAAATATGGGCTCCAATGTTGGCTCTCTTATTGTGGAGTATAATTCATCTTTGAGAATTTTTCAATTATTAAATTAGGTTAGTCAATTGCTAAAAATATTAGATTTATTTCAAAAAAAAATTGTTACTTTATAGGTTAGACACTGGCTTGAAATCCTAAACTTATTCCAAAATGTTTTTGTTACTTTATAGATAAGGCGTAGATTGCTTGGCTCTATGAAAATACATGTTAATTTGTTACTTGTGCTCTTTGACTGAAAAATACATGGTGACAGAAAAATGCATATTATGCTAATTGAGGAATGCTTTTCACTTGTCGAACTTATAGTATTGAATTTAACACACTAACACTTTACAACAATGAACTAACAATATTCTTGATGAAAATAGCAATATGGAAGATTTATTTGCATAATGAAAAAGACAATATGGGAGATTCCAATCACGTTCCAAGGCATTTTTTAAAATGTGGATGTGACAAAAGGTTGTTGTGGAAGGTGTTGTTTGTATATGGGAAATTTCTTGATCATTGTCTATAATCATAATGTTGATAGATATGTCTACTAAGTGGTTCCAGTGAATGGGGCATCGATTTGAGCGTTCAATATATTTGTATTCTTTATCAGAGTATTCTTTTGTTGTATTTGTGTTCTTCAATTTATGCCTTACGGCGTTTACTTTGCAACATCTAGTGCAAATGCTAGTAACTAAATAACTTGTTGAATGTAAAAACAAGTAGGAGATGATAAACTAAAGATTGCAGTAGGATTTCTGATATGTAGATTAAGAAATTTTCATACCCAAAGCAGATATCAAACTGTGTTGTATCACCATGAATCCACAAGCTTGTTTTCAAATTGGATTATTGCTTTGACATATTAGGAATTTCATCATCTTGAAAATCACCACTACAACCTTTTTTTGTTTAGAGTATTTCAACTTTTCCTTAACATACCATAATTGTCATGTTCTTGTATAATCAATTGTGTAGTGTTTTTCTCCTTCAGGCCCCAATCAATTGTGCAATGTCTTTCTCCTTAAGGCCCCAAGTTTGAGAGTAAATTAGATAGATTTCTAACTCCACCATTTTTCCATTTATTTTATATGGATTCTTTCCACATTTCAACATGCCTGCAATCTCTGTATTTGGATGCTCTATTTATTTAACACTTCGCCAATTGGCACTTGGTTTTCCTTTAGTTTGCTGACAATCAAATAATGTTCATATTTGTATCTATTTTTTTCTCCTTTCTATTTGTAAAAATAATCATAGGCACTACCTCCAGATATAATCTCTATTACAGTGCACAAATTGGCGATTTTGTGCAAGCATCAATAAACTTTAAGACCAAACATGAGCCTGATTGTACTACTATATCACTAAGTCTTCCATAAAAGCTTGCAGAAAGCATTGCAACTGTCACAAATTAATAATGAATATATAAAAATTTGAAATTTGTACTCCTAGTTTTAACACTCTAGAAGAATCAGTTGGATTTTCACCCTTTTCTTCAGATGATCACATGGCTATTAAATTTGTCATGCACTTATTCCTTGCCCTTCCATATGAAACTCGAAGGCAGTGTATATAGAATTTCCTTCTGACAACATATGCACTTTTCTTCAACAATGAAAACTTCCAAAAGATATTCAATGTCCCTTAGAAATCTACTGGGATCTTCAACGCACTCCTTAGTGATTTGGAAAAAAATAGTTCTTCTAAACCCTTGGAAGTTTTGCATTTTTGTTTGGATGTTTCTTGATATTTTCCTTTGGCTTATTTGATTGTTGATTTGAATACCAAACTATGCTTTGCCACCAAAGATAGCTTTTCTTTAGATCTGCTAATCTCGATGGCCAAATTACTCCATGGAAACTTGGAACTATTGTTCATATTCGAAATTTTATTTTTTCTGTCAAAATAACTATAGAAGTAATCTCCTCTTGCAAAATCACTTGGTACTTGAGATTCTTAACGTTGATCACCTGCATTTGCTACGTGTTCAAGATATATAGGCATTGACATTTATCAAAAAAATTGCACATTTATCACCAAAAAAGTAGAAATATGTTCCATGTGTTAAAGATTTTGACAATAATGATGACAGAGCCACATCTAAAAGTACATATTTATCAATGCCTTTCCTAGTCTATATGCCCATTAACAAGTATATTATCTAGCGGTAGGCATCCGACCACATTAATGAGCCTATGGTCTGTTAAATATTGGTTGCCTCCCTGGATGTATGGAGTACAGTTATTTCAAAAGGTACATCCTTCATTAATGCATCTTCTAGAGCAAACGTTCCCAAAGAAAACTTATGCAGAGAGTGACAAACGTTCCCAAGGCAAGCTTGTGCAAATAGTGACTTTGACGAGTCTCCTCTAAATGAGCATAAAAGAATTAATTTGAAAGTTGGCATCCTCAACATCATTCAATTAGGATGACTTTTCCTTTGCAATAGTTGCAATTTTTTATTTTTTTTTTCAAGCAACTGGGATTTCTTAAGCTTCATGCATATCTCCTCTTCCTTAAGGCAGAGCTATGACTTCAACCATTTCACTGCTTTTCATGAAGCGACTTTATAGCAGTAATTTATTTTTCTCTTTCCTTATTCAATTCATATTCTAAACTATCTGCTTCATCTGCATATATAATCTATCCCCTTGCGCTATCCCCTTGTTCGAATCTAGAATCTTCCTTTTTGCATTGATGCCTCTTATACTCTCGAGAGGATCACAATTTCTGATGTCCATGATACTTGGGTCCTTAGAGAGGAAACACCCAACTAAGGGGTTCCTGCATGACTATTATCTCCTTGAATGTCAAGGGGGTGGGAGCACCCCATAAAATCTTCTCTCTCAGGGGATTGGTTCGGTCATATAATCCATCCTTGATTCTCCCGCAAGAAACAATGACTGAGCGTGAAAGAGCCATGGAATCCATGCTCGTTGTTTGTTCTCATTGTTTTGTATGTGCATCTGATGCCAATGAGCATTCAGGGCTATTGAGGGTGATGTGGAATCCCAACATTTTGATCTGGTGGCATACAAGTCATGTGCAAGAATCATAATGTCTCAATGTAATATGGGATCAAACAAGAGATTAAGGATTATCAACACATATGTTCCTTATTCTGGTCTTAAACATCATTGGGACTGAGTGACAAACTCAAGAATTTTTGGGATGAGTTCGATCATTGTAGCTAGAGATCTTAACTTCTTGCTAGGGTCAATAGAGATTTGGGGGAATAGGGTGCAAGAGGATGTATTAACATCTTATTTTGATGATTTGATACAGGATCAAGCTCTGGTAGATGTAGTACCAGATCCTTTAGGCCCCACATGGAGAAATGGGCGCACTGGAGGAGAGAGTATTGCAAAAATAATTGACAGATTCCTAGTGTGCCAATCATTGCTCCACCACCTTTCTAATCTAGAATCATCGATTCTAGTTGCCATCATTGCGGATCATAAGCCTATTATGCTATCATGGAGAGGGGATCAAGTTAAAAGATCTTATCCATTCAAATTTAATCCAAGGTGGCTACAAATGAAGGAATTTGAAAATCTAGTTAATTCGGTGTGGGAAAGGCCATTGACTACGGGCCCTATGGATTGTCTGTTTGCAATATCCACCAAGCTCCCATGGTTAAAAAGGGAAGCCCGCATGTGGAGTTCAGGGAAAAAACATGAAGAGGATAAGACTCTTATGGTCATTGACGAATCCATCAGAATGCTGAATGAACCTACCCACCCCTATTCTTCTCTAATTCATATAGGGACAAGATTATTGAGCTGGAGGGTATTAAGAATTCGATGTTGCTGAAACAGGAGGAGGACTATTTCCGAGAAAACTAGTGTCTATTTAGATATGCTAGTCCCACTAAGACCGGTAGCTATCTTAGAAACAAACAATTCAAAGTAACTTGTGTTTTCCTTTATGGGAGATAGATGAGAGAGAAGCAGAGAGCACCAATCTTAGTCTTTCGCTTGGCTCCTTGCTTGTTTCCTCTCTCCTTTGATAGAGCTTCGCCACTCCTTTCTCAGTTACCCCGCTTCAAAGAACACCTGTAGAGGAAAAGAAACAAAATACCATCAAAGCATAGAGATCTATGATACCATAAACAATGTAGAATCAGATGTACATTAACCATACAAATTCATACACAAATACAAGATTCAGAAATAAGCAAGTATATGGAGGAAAACTCAAATAACTTTATTGATAGAAGTAGAAGAGAGGATTACAACCCAACTGTCTGATCCAGCGCCATCCTCCCAGCATGAAACCCCTCTTCACCTCATGAAAAGCTAGATCAACAACAATACAATGCTTCACAGAGAAACCAAAAACACTTCCTTACAAAATACAAAATTCCAGCCTCTGGATCTCTAGGATGAGGGATCCATATATAGATATTTGCAAGGGGGTGAGTCAACTTCTGGGTTTTTGATTAGTGTCATTTCACTGATAGTTCTTGGTTCTACTTGGAGATTTCATGACCTCTTACTCATCCCTGGGTGAATTCAGAGAGGCAAGTGTCATATGAGTAGTTTCTAAAAGATTCTCTAAGTTTCCACCTAGCAAACTGCCTCTGCCATTTTTCTGCTCTCGCTCATCGCACCCTATAGAAGGGCTTTTCAGTATGCATTGACCCCTTGTGTGTAACAGGTGAGATGCATAGCACCCTCAGCATGGAGCAGTCTGTATGGTCCAGTTTTGACCAGTTCTGAGTAGTTTTTCAGGCATAACTTCTGGGACATGATGTAATCAACTGACTTTGATCCTTTAGGGTATGAAACAACACTTTTAGGGGTTTAAGAGCCCTTGGTTTATCGACATATGTGATTGGGGTTGCAGTGCCCAAATATGTCTATAACAAGGACATTTGTATGAAAGGTAGGGCGATCTGGGTCCAAGCGGGGGATAAGAACTTGAAATGTTTTCATCGACAATTCAACAATAGAAAGAGTATAAATTTCATCAAGAACATACGAGATGTGGTAGGAAATTTATTTACCTCACAATCTTCTCTAGAACTGGAGGCAATTAATCATTTCAAGAATCAGTATAAGGACCAAGATCATGAATTTCTCACTCAAACATAATTTATCTCTCAAATTCCGGTGATGTTCTTGGGGGAGGAAAATGATATATTAAGTAGGCTCATCAATAAGGATGAATTGATTGAGACTATGAAAGAGAGTGCCTGAGAGAAGAGCCCGGGACTGGATGGATGGGGGAGAGAAGTGTTTATTCATTTCTCACATTTGATGATTCTATATCTACTGGCAGTGGTTGAGGAGTCTCGGATGAATGGATTCATTCTTGGGCTATCAATGCCACATTTAACTCTCTCATCCCTAAGAGAAAAAGCCCCCAAACATTTGCAAACTTTAGACCGATATCACTCTGCAACGCTGTGTATAAATTGATAGCTAGAAGGATGCAGCCGATTATGTCTAAACATATTACTAAGGAATTGTTCGGGTTCATCGAGGGGAGACAGATACAAGATGCTATTGGTATTGATTAGGAGATTATGCATTCCATTAAATCTAGGAACCTGAAGTCATGCCTTCTAAAGGTGGATTTAACCAAGGCGTGTGACTGTATTGACTGGGAATTCCTCAAAATGATTATGATCAAAGGGGTTCAATCCAATCCTAACATTGGATGGATTATGTCTTGCATAAAGACCATGAATTTTTTTGTTATCATAAATGGATTTTCTTCCAAAGTATTCTTGGCACACAAGGGCTTGAGGCAGGGATGCGATTTCTCTCCTATGTTGTTCCTCATGGTCATTGACAGCCTCAACAGAAAAATGTGGAATGCAAAAGTACAGGGAAAATCTATGGAGTTAGAGTTTCTAAAGGATTGATATTACTCACTTGATGTTCATTAACGAACTCTGTTTCGGCGGTCTTGCTACCATCATTGAATGGAAAATTATTCATAGCATCATTTCTTCCTTTGGAAGGGCATTGGGATTATGTATGAATGGTCCGAAATCAATTTTCATTCATAATGGTATTGCAGGTACAATGATTAAAGATATTAGATTACTCTTAGGAGTGAGGATGTGACATTTGGATGAAGGCTTTACATATTTGGATTCATCCTGAAGCCCAACAATTACTGCAACAAGGACTGGGATTGGTTAGTTGACAGGTTCCAAAAGAAGCTTGATGGCTGGAATCATCGATGGTTGTCTATGGGAGGAAGAATGATTATGTTAAAAGCAGTTCTTCAAATTTTAGTGATATACTGGATGCATATTTTTATATTGCCAAAGAAGATAATTAAAAAGATACAATCCATCATGGGGCATTTCATTTGGGCTGGAACATTACCTAAAGGGAAGTATCATCTAGTTAAATGGTCTCTCATTCCAAGACCCATTGAGGAAGGGGGATGGGGTATCATTGATCCATCAACCTTCAACGGTGAATTGATCATAAAGAACATTTGGAGAGCAGCTACGGGCACTGGTGTATGGTCAAAGGTCATTATAGATAAGTACGTGTATGGACAATCTTTCACTGCATGGGTTTCTGGAGGGGCAAAGAGGAAGACTACTTCATCATATATTTGGAAGAGTATAATGAAAAAAATACAGTGGATGATGGGATTTGTGTGGTGGGAGGTAGGGGATGGGTCAAACATCAAGATTGGATTGGACATTATTAAAGGTATGGTGGGAAACCACACATTATCTTATCGAATCCTTCATTTCCTGCATAATAAAGAGATAATATTTCTTAAACATATTTTCATATATAATGATTGATGTATTGACCGACAATCATGGAAAGGTTCCAGGGACATTCAATTACCCAAGAAGGATAGTTGTGAATGGGAAGTATATATTACTAATTTGAGAAACGCAGGTATCTCTCTTAATGGCCAGGAGGACCATATGACATTGGGGGGGGGCTGCATAAAAAAGGGGCACCCATTGGTAAAATAAATATACAACAGAATTCCAAGGGTGGAGAAGGGGTATCAGGGACCTTCATGGATTCATAAAATATGGAGAGGGAATATTCCCAACAAGATCAAATGTTTTTGTTGGTTGGCTATAATGGACAAATTATTGACATGGAATAATTTACTGAACAAAGGACACACAGGGCTGGGGATCTATCTCCTTTGCATCAGAAGTAATGAGGATAATGTTCATTTATTTCTGCATTTCCCATACGCGCAGGCTGTTTGGGAGGGGGTATTGGACACTTTTGATATCGAGCTAATTAAGCAATTTCCATCATTAAGAAGTTGTTTATGGAAATGGTTCAAAACTCATGGAATATATAGATTTCTCCCATTGTATCTCATTTGGGCCATATAGCATAGTAGGAATGCACTTATTTTTTAGAATAGAAATCCAATTGTAAGGGAGGACGTTATCAAAACAACTGCACACTTCAAGGAGTTTGAATCACCTAAAATTGGTAACAAGCACATAAATATCATAAGAAAAGACATATGTCATAAATTTCTTGTGGGTTTCTTTGATGGTGCGAGATGTAGGAGGAAATGTGGATGCGGGGCATTCATTTTTATGAAGCCGGGTATCTGCTATCACTTTTGGTGGGAAGGGGGCCAAGGCACGAATAGAAAGGCAAAGATAGTTGGATTGTGGGGAGTGTTGATCGCAACGAAATGAATGGGAGTGGAGAGCATATAGGTCTTTGGGGATGCAAAAGGAATTATTGTCTGGGATAAAGGCCAGAATCAATTCAATCCTCCAATTTTAAATAACTAGATGAAGTGCATCAAGACGTTGGTATGTATGTTCCAACACATCAAAACTGATCACATTTATAGGGAACAGAACTAGACAGCTCATATATTATCCAAAAGAGGCATTGGCAAGGCACTAGGTAGTTTTTTTTCTCAGTGTTCGAACAAGGGGTCAAGACAAAGTGGGAAGCATTAACTTTTCGAAGAAATAGGAGATAGTGCTGGGTAATCCTGAAATGCATGGGACATATATTTTTGTAAGAAGTTTTTTTCATTTCTTTTTTTGTTGATTATGGACTGAGGAGGACTGAGTGTGGATTACAGAAATCAGGAACTCTAGAATTAGAAGATATGGTTATTGTAAGAAACAAGTGATAGGTAACTCTTTTTGTTGTGTTTTATGCTAAATATGTAGACAGAGACTCAAAAACTATGATGTAAGTACTATCTGTTTTATTAATATAATAATACAAAAAATTTTTTTTAAAGAAGCTCCCTCTCGTATTTTTCCTTTAATTTTTGTTTTTACTCGGCATTAGGTAGCATATTCTATACATGAGTGTTCACATAATCAAAGGGTAGACTACATGCAGCTGCAAATGAAAAACAAAAACATCCCTTGCACAATCCATAGTTGTATTTTCAGAGGCCCATAATGTGCTTGAATTTTTTTACATAAGCCTATTGCTATTCTGACCCTCTGAAAAGGAGAGTGGCTCAACCAATGTATCTCTATCACCTCCAGGGCTCTTATTACTTTACTTTGGAGCTCTATAATTTCCTCATCTGGCATATGGGGATCCCATGTTAATGTTTTAAATCATTGGCAACTGTAAAATTTGACAATTGTGTGTCTGTAGTAATGGAATAACCATCTAGAAAAATCGTTATCATTAAACATAGAACTTGATTGCGGGGGTGGGTTCCCTACTAGTAAGAGATTTTGTTAAAAGGGTTCCTGCAATTCATATTTTTTTGCCACGTTGACAAGTTGGTTTGGAGAAAATCAGAAATTGCGCAAACCCCCCTCTCCATTAAACCCCAGATGGCCTGGGGTCCTCAATTTACCTGGAGCCGTTGATTTTAAAACACCACTAACCACCATTAAGAATTGCAAGGGTTTTATACCAAACAATAAACCTATCTCTTTTTGAATTTTAGAAAAGAAATGATATTTTAAGCTTCATGAGAGTCTATGAGACCATTATTTCCTTTTTTGGATCAGTAACCGGAGAACCCACAGTATAAACATCTTTTTGCCAACGTTTCAAATCCCAACTGGGATCCATCATCAGGACTTTGAGAATGATGATACAAGATGAGCTGCTATAGGGAATAAATACTATTAGGGTTAAATTTTTGGAACAACACAATGTCAGCTTGAAATTTATTTATTAATTATTATTATTAATTTTATTTTATTAATTTAAATTTTTATATTAATATATATTAATAATTAATTAATTTAATTAATTAAATTATTTATTAATCTTATCAATAATAAAATTAATTAAATAGAATAAATAAAATTGTTAAATAAATTGATTCCCTTTTAAAAAATAAAATTCCTAATTTAATAAAATAATATTATTAAGGTAATTAATTTAATTTATTAATAAAGTATATTTAAATTTATAAATTTAATTATGGTAATTTTTATTTGTTAATAAAATTATTATTAAGATTATTAATATGATCTATGATTAAATTAATTTTTAATTATAAATAATTAAAAATTAATAATTATATTAATAATTAATGGATAATAATTACTAATTTATATTATATCCTTAATTATTAATTATGATTATATAATTAATTTCATATATTAATTAGTACATTAATTAATTAGGTATTAATTAATGGAATAATCAATATATATTAATTGGTATATATGTTATTTATGAAAATATCAATCTTATTTATTATTTTAGAATATTAATTAGATATTAATTATTAATTAATGGGATGATAAATAAATTAATTAGTATATTCATCTTAATATACTAGCTTTATGAACTAAAAACCCTAATAATTAATTAATTATGAGAAATTATAATTAATTAATGGGATAATTAACACATCACCCACATTAATTAATTATAATTAATAAATATGAAGGTAATTATATTAATTAATAAATAGAATTACCTATTTTAGGATGAATTTTTAGGGTTAATTGTTAAACTTAGTTAATATTAAATTAGGGGTATTAGAATAACTTACCTGCTTACCTGTTTTACCTGGGGTTAGATTGGGATCTTGATTCTTTGATCAAGGGAAGCCAGCTGCTGCTAATCTCCATACCGCTATCTTTGTTTAGATTATGAGGATGCTTGATAATTTCAAGCGCTTCTCTGATCTTCCGTCTATGCTGCTGCTCCTCCCTTGCGATAATTGATGCGCTTTCGAGGCATATATGGTGCTTCGTCTTTGCGGAGTGCTCAGCCAAGGCTGAGGTACGAGATCATTTGCAATTCAATCATTTTCTTGTAAATTGATAATGAGTTGGCCCAACCTTCCAATAATCCCCTCGTTGAAGAGACAATGCCAAGAAACCGATGCTAACATATTCCCATAACTTTCTCTGATGTATTTGAATGCATCACATTCCAAAATGAAATGTTTTTCCGATTCCACTGCCCCAGACATGTAAAATGTACACACCCGTTCTTCCCAAGCTTCTTTAGGTATTTTCCACTGTCTTGTTTCACACTGTCTTCTTTAGGTATTTTCCATTGTCCTTAATTGAGCAATAAGAACCTTTGCCCTCCCTGGAATGCTAGCTCCAATGAACTCTTTTTGTTGTAGATCACACATAGGGTTGAATTGTTCAATGTAGTACTTCTTCTTTCTACCCAATTATTTTCCCCATACCCTTTTACGAAACTTCTCCACAACAAAATTGTTTAGCTCCTTGCTATTTGTGGGACAAACATTGAGGTATATATTCCATTTTTGCATCCATGTGTAGTTTTGTTTCATCCATGTTTTCTTTCTTTCACTCATGCCTTCATTGAAGATAACATTATGCCATTTACCTACTCCCATTTGCTCAATTCTTTTTAAATATCTTATGAGCAACACCATAACAATTGCTTTGATGGGAGTTGCTCATGTTTCACTCAACATCATCTCATAAAGTACCAAACTTTTTTATTTGGATAGTTTTCTATTTTCTTTTATTGTATAAATTGATTTGCCACGAGACTTTATTCTTTATGAATAAGGAATCTTGAGATCGTACTGACTATCTATCTTGGTAGAAAATAGTGCTTATTTACCAAGCTATAGGATATTAAATGCAGTTGTGTTTTATATTCCTACCATTAGATTTATACTTGTTTAAATCTAACAGTGAGCATATACAACCCAACCACATTTAATATCTTATAAACCGATAAATATTTCTTTCCATATATGTTGATAATTTAAGAGTTATTTTAAGGTGTGAAGCACACCATATAACCTATCAACTTCTCCCTTAGTCCACTTGGACACTTGATTGACTGGTCACCAATGTGTTTTAACACATTTGCAGTCAACGCTGCCATGGCAGGAGGCTTTTTCTCAACACTTGAACGTGGAAGCTTTTTGTTTGCATGGGATATATATCCCATATTCACCATATGAAAGGTTCAAGGCAAATATGTGTATCATTACATATGAAGTCTACCAACATGTAGTGCAAAGTTACTCTCCCTATCTTGTGGCTCTGTAATATATATATATAATATATATATATATATATATATATATATATATATATATATATATATATATTATATATATATATATATATATATATTTATATATATATATATATAATATATATATATATATGAATGAGAAGGAAGAAAAGGACCACAAGTAGGTAAATGTTTGCACGGTCCCGTGGTCATGGATGCAACTACGCCTCTCTTTATTAAGAGAATACTTTGAGGTTTGTTCAAATAGCAAGTCGAGCAACAAATGTCATTATGTAGTGAATCAACACTATAACAACCAAATCAGACCATTTACACTTTAATGGAAGATCAACTGAGTACGCAATTCCAAATAAAAAGCCCATCAACGCAACCCCAAATTGTCGAATCAACATCAGTTTCTCCAAAAATTTATATCCTTAGAGACGTAGTGTAATCATACAAAAACATCAGTTTCTCCAAAATTTATATCCTCAGAGACGTAGTGTAATCAACAGAAACATCAGTTTCTCCAAAATTTATATCCTTAGAGACGTAGTGTAATCAACAGAAACATCAGTTTCTCCAAAATTTATATCCTCAGAGACATAGTGTAATCATACAGAAATAGATGTAGAACAGGGGTTATCGCACGAAATAAATTTCAATATTTTTGTGATAAATTTAACCATTATTTTCTCTTTTATAAAATATGTCGTTGCAGCAATCTACCTGGTATGCAACATCCTTGGGATCCAATGTCGTTGCTGGAATATACCAGGTATGCAACATCCTTGGGATCCATAAACTCGATTGCATAGTGTTTCCACGGTAGTTTATATCTCTATCTTCAAAATGGAACCAAGTGGAGATTTTTAGTCTTGATACAAATCAATGTAATATGGAGCTTTGCTGTGGATTATTCGCCTTTTATGCGAAAGTAATTATTTGCTAAATTAAAGTAAAAACTATAAAAAAAACTGAAAATTTTTAAATAGACAAATGCTTTTAACAATGAAAAATATAATTTTATTTACATAGTTATTTGTTATTTGAATTGATAATCATTTTAATTTATTATTGATATTTTATTATTGATTTCTTATTGATATTAAGTAAAATTCAATGTTCCACCAAGACTCCGGTGCAGGGAGACGCGGGTGCGGGGAGACGTCGAGGTATATATATATATATATATATATATATATAATATATATATATATATATATATATATAATATATATATATATATATCTATATCTATATCTATATCTATTCTATATCTTATATCTATATACTATATATCTATATATAATTCAAGTTTATATTCATTGTTCACTGTTCAATAATGAAAGCATAAAAATATGAAATAGACAATTGAAATTTGAATCATTGATCCATCCTCATCATTCATTTTGATACATACATGATACATGATACATCATTCATGACCATGAGCATTGAGATTCGAAAAACAAAAACAAAAGTAAAAATCAATAATAAAATATTCAAATATTGAAATACATTGATCGATATCATTCATCATTCATTGATTCAATGGTTCATCATCCTACAATCTAGTAATCTACATTGATTTAAAAACTAAATTCATCATTCATCATTCTAGAATCTAAATTGAAAGCAAAACATACTAGTATAACTCAAACTTCAAAGTTTCAAAGTTCAAACTCAAAAATAGTTAAGAGTCAAGAGTCAAGTCATCAATATCTAGTGTTGCAACTCAAAAATGAAATATGCATAGTCAGCACTGAAAATAAAATGATAAATCAGCATCAAGGACTCAATCTAGTCATCAGGACCATCAATGGGAATGTCAGTATCCGAGTCAGAGTCACTCTCTTCAGTAACCAATGAAACTCCAACCAAACCATGTCGCAGCTCATCTGGTCCATCCTCATCATCTATCTGTGCACTATCCTCTGGATCCACATCCCATCGTGTTGTCAGTCCCTTCTGATACTCTGGTGTCTTCCTATGTGCAAGACGTAGAGAACTATGCACTGCAACTAGCTTCTCTGCTCTCCTAGAGGAAAGTCTATTCCTCTTGATAGAGTGGATGAAGCTATATGTGGACCAATTCCTCTCTGCTGCAGAGGAACTAGCAATCTGAGACAATAAGCGAATAGCAAGGTGTTGGATCTCTGGAGCATCATCCCCATGCATGGTCCACCAACCAATGGGGTCAGTCTGGCCTAAATCATTGCGATCTTCCCTTGCATCATGCTTGTTGAAGGGACCACTGAGACTTGCAAATTGCATCCACTCTCTCCTAATTGTTCTCCCTTCTTCTGAACTATACATCTTTGTAATGGTAGCTCGAAATCCATTTTTGACCTCTAGATATTCAATGGGAAGAATTCTACCAGTCCTTGCCACATACCATTTTGGGTTGAGTGCATATGCTGCCATGTGCAAAGGTGTATTCATTCGATCCCACCTACGCTGTATAATGGGTCGAATTTGGGTCGTATAGAACTCTAAGGAAGGATCCTTCTCACGAATGGCCACCCTTACTTGATCCAACATAGTATCAAAAGTCTCATATATTTCTCCAAGAGTAGGAGAATCTGTGTCAGTGTAGCGAATGACCTCAACTACAGGACGTAAAAGTGACACCAAATAACCACAATCTGTCCACCAATCATTATCCAATATCTGAATCTTGATTTTCTTTCCTTCCTCTGTCTTTGATTCTGTCCATCTGTTCCAATCTGGAGTTACAACCATGGCCTGCAATGCTGACTGCACCTCCAACATCCTCTCTAATAAAAGAAAATAACTAGCATATCTGGTGTCAGTAGGCTTGAGGAATTCCTTCCTCGCATGAGACCTGTACATGGCTAAAGAGGTATGGTGATTGCAAATAAACATTTGCACATTTCTTGCAGCTATCACCAAGTTAGATACCCACTCAATTTTGCCAATGTCTTTCAATGCATTATTGAGCGCATGCACACAACAAGGGGTCCAGAAAATATGCCTGTATTTATTTTGAATCATTAATCATGCTGATCTACACATTGCTGCTGCATCTGTCACAACCTGTACAACATTTGTAGATCCAACCTCCTCTATAGCATCACGAAGAAGCTCAAATTGGAAAGTTGCATCTTTGCGCTTTCCAGAACAATCAATAGCTCTAAGAAAGAAATGCCCCTCTCTGCAAGTAACTATGATGTTGATAAGTGGATGTTTGGCAATGTCTGTCCACCCATCCATAACGATAGAACAACCTTCCCTCACCCATGTCTGCCTCATATTTTCCTTTTGCACATTAATATTGGCCACTTGCCTTTCTAATATCACTGTCCTCAGCTTATGTTCACCTGGGGGCACATATGAGGGTCCTGCTGCTGCAATTGCCTTCACCATCTCCTTGTAGTAAGGAGAACGACTAACATGGAAAGGAATGCCATTGGCAAAAATAAATTTTCCAATGGCATCATCTGTATCATTACGGTTCAACTTACCATACATTCCTGTAAGAGTTGGTCCCACTGCACAAGAACGAGAACCTGGTGGAGGCATATTTTTCATTTTTCTTTTGGAGCTTGTGGCTTCATCAATATTTTCATTTTGGTGAGCTTGGGCCATGGCATTTTTACTTGAGAAGTTTCCCTTTGCATCTGCTGCCATTTGCATCCTCAAGAGCTCTGATTTTTGCAATATGGTTAATTTTGAACATATATGAACCCCTTTGCCACCTACACCCAAAAGATGCATCTTGATCCGACTATAACTCCCAACCCAAGAATGACCACAAACATTGCATTTCCAATGGAGTGTCCCACCTTTTTGTTTTCCGGGTTTTGGTTGAGTTGAAGAGTCAGCCATTTTGGCAACATATAACAAAAGAGGTTTAGTTGGATTAAAAGTCCCTTTTGCATATTCAGCCAATGCCTTTGACGGGGTTGCAGTTGCAGTTGCACTGGGAGAAACACTCGCTGCACTGCTGCCATGGGTTTCATTCATTGTTGATGGGATTTCAGTTCCAAGAGGACTTTCTGTTTGAACATCATAATCACTATCAGTATCACGATCAGTGTCACTGTGGCTGCTCATGTTGTAATCAACGTTGCAGGCTTGCAGCTTGTTGTGTCACTGTTTTAATTTATTTTGCAAATAATTTTTTTGTTTTTCTGCCCTACAGAAAGAGTTAAAAAAAAAAAAAAAAAAATAAAAAAATCATCATATAAATTAAAATTTAGAATGCAAATATAGTAGAATTTCAATTAAATACAAATTATTAAAATTTAAAAACAAAAACATAAACAAAAAATAAAAATTAAATTTGAGTGACTGTCCACTGTCCTTTAACTATTCATATTGTCTTTAGTGTCCACTCAGCACTGTCCACACATTTGGTATTAAAATTATTTTGAAGACATAATTGAAGACCTATGGCCAAAGGTCAATTCACTGATTCAGATATGTGGCTTATGTGACAAGGTTAAATAATAAAAACAGTGAACACAAAGCAGACCTGAAGTAATTTTGGGAATCCTATGGAGAACCATGTTTGGAAGCAGCGATTGAAGTACTGGCTGGAGCAGCCTCAATGGGTCGACTTATGAACTTATAGTACAGCCCTCGTGAAGTCCTATTGGAGACAACATTGAAGACTTGTTCAGTTGTTTGAAGCATGTTGAAGTCCTTGTTAAAGCAGGCTTTCAAAGCCCTTTAAAGTTTATACTATAAAATTTAAATTTAAAAATACTAAACAACAGAAAGCTATGGCCAGAAAAGATAACTTTGACGAGAAGAAATGGGTCATCTCAATGATTCTGCTCATTTGGGGAAAAGACCTCCAAGGGCAAGAAATGGCTCTCAATCTGGAACCTCAGAATGAATAGAATTGAAAGAAGAGTTAAAAAATTTAAAAATATTCCCAAAATCTGTTAAGTGTTTCACTGTTTTGGAATGGAGTGAATCTAAAATTTATTTTTAACCTACAGCACTCTTGTTCTCATGAGTATGACTGGTATTACTATTAGTATTGACTAAAAGTCTATTATAGCTGAGACAGAGATTGCATTGGAGAGAAAAAAGGCAAATGTAAGTCAGGATCAGGGGAAGAAGAAGGCACTGCAGATTGAGAACATGTGGGCATGAGTAGAAGAGATGGAGAATGTAGCCAAAGGAACCAGTGGGGTCCTAAAGGAAATGTAGCAGAAGCTTGAACATATGTAACAGGAGACCTTAAGGCAAAGACAGCATGCTGCACAAAATGAGCAGGATAGTAAATATTGAATATGTTCAAGCCAATGGAAAGCACTTAGAAAGCCAGCAGAAGTTATATAAGAACTGTCGATGTGGATCACATATGTGTGGCCACTTTCAGTGCATAGTTTTCGGTTTCCTGCCAACCTTATTTTAGATTTAGGAGTTCCTGTTAGTCATTGTTTTTAACTTTTTTAAATGGTTTGCAATCTGTCCTCGAGATAGCTGCCTATGTGGTTCAAACACGCACCAGAGTGTTATCAATGGCATTATTCCTCACGGTTAAAATGTTGGATTTGTCTTCCAGTATGTATGGGTGGAAATTTCTGAGTATACATATTAGATATGGGCTTAATTGTCTTTCTATTAGCAACTGAAAATTATTTACGATATCTTCCCTTTTGTACTTAACCTACAACACTCTTGTTCTCATGATTATGACTGGTATTTACGATCTAATGGTTCCCTTATTGTTGTAGCAAGTATTTATCAGTGGTATGTGCCAATTTCATATCCTAATGCAACCAATTTCTTATGTCACTAACCGTGTAGCAGCTATATATATCAATATGTTGATATAAAATTTAAATCAGTCCTGGGTTTTGGGGAACATTCTTATGACATTTTTAATTTTTTAAAGAACTCAAGGTAATCCGTCCCTGTAGCAGAGAAGCACCAACCTTTGGCTCTATGGCTCATCTTTAGTAGATTTTTCATTTTGCCATTGGATATTGGACCTTGGTTGGACGATATAAGATTCCATCGGCCAACCCGATAGCTAGTGCTACCACTCACTCATAGATCGACGAGACCGCTAGCAAAACTGAAATTAAAAATCAGCGCAAAAGAGAAGGAAATTTAACACAGTCAACGTTTAACGGTTTAACGGTTTATCGTTGCAGGTTTTAACGACTAACTGGAGGTGGAGCCGCACAACGTAGGGTCTGAGGGTTGAGTCGATGACAGCAAAACACTGGAGCTCTGAGGACGTTGCGCGATGGCTCAAACTTGAAAGCCATGGTCGAATTTTAAAGTTTTAAACAAGGACGCTGCGCTGTGGAGCAACTGCTAACAACAAACTTGCAAAGGGACACAGGCTGCAGCATGCTCTCTCAACACTGAACAGCAAACTTTAGCAAAGGGACGCAGCACGCTCACACTGAACAACAAACTTTAGCAAAGGGACGCAACACGCTCACACTGAACAGCAATGGCTCAGCGTTTCAACGTTCAGGGAAAGTCGGTGCTGGAATGCAAGGCCACTAATGAAATGTCAAATGAGCGTATTGCCTTTCATTAGATGAATTTTAGGTTTAGGCTTTTAGTTCTAATTTTAATTTAAAAAAAAAATTAATTCTTTTGATTTTTTATTTTTAATTTTAATTTTTAAGTCTTATTAGGCAAATCTGAAGGGGGGATGCCCAGGCGCACCCTTTTTGGGGAGTCTAGACTCCCCACTGAAGGGGGACGCCCAGAAGCACCCTTTTTGGGGAGTCGTGGGGAGTCTAGACTCCCACACTGGGGAAACGCACCCCCCTGCGTCTCCCCGAGACTCCCCAAAAAGGGTGCGTGGGGAAATGCACCCCCAAGAGACTCCCCGTCCTGGGTGCATGGGGTGCGAGGGGTGCGCGCACCCGACCCTGGGGGACGCGTCCCCGTGGAACACTGGTAAAATTATATAATTAAGTTTTCACATTTACATTTTTATTCCTACTTATTATTAAAGTGTTGAAAAAACATAAATAATGGTAATTGTATTTATTTACACCTTGTTCTTATCCATTTTTATGTAGATACTTGCTTAAATTATGGTGGGAAGCTATCCATGTGGCATTGTGTTTGCATTATTATTTTCGAGGGTTCAGAAAATGGCCTTCGCCGAGGAAACATGCTGCGATGCAACGTTATAGGTTTATATGGAAAACGAGAGTTGCCAAGAGGTGATGTCGAGAGAGAACATGGAAAACGCCTAGAAGAGCCAAGGTGTAAAGAATAGAGATGCCTATGATGTTGCTGGAGAAAAAATGTTGCAAGGAAAAAAAGTTGCTACTAACACTGAAAATGGTAAAAATGTTAAAAATGACAAGGAAATCTCAGATCATTTGGGTCAAGTGAAAATTGCTTCAACGAAAAAATAAGAAAGTGGATTGCGTAAATGCAAAGCAATATTATGTCATTTTAAGGCGTAGGCTTGCTCGCCTTAAATGGGGACAAATAAGAAGAAAACCATTCGAGAGAAAGAAAATAAATAAGAGGAACAAAAATAAAGAAGAATCAATCATTTACAGTCCCACATCTACACCTCTTACTTGGTCATCAAATCTATATGTCTAAGAACTGATGAAGGCTAGGACAAGGCTGGATACTTCGGAAGCCAAATAATAGGAAAGAGATCACAAAATTTCAGATATCACAGTTGCAAACCGATGTCTAATGGAAGGTAATAGAATTTTAAAAGAACAAGTAACAATGTTACAAGAGGTTCTAAAGACAGGAAAACAAGAATGGCAAATAATGAAGACAGCGTGGCAAAGCATGAATGAATTAATAACAACAAACAGGGATGTGATAATTTCTAAACAACTTCAGGTAGATACACAAGTATCTCAGCAAACATACATTTCCAAAGAGAAGGAAAAAAAGGAACAATGGGAAAGATAATCCAAAAGAAATCAAAGCTAGAGCTGAAGATGCTAATGGTTACATAAGGACAAAGGAAGAAGAAGATGCAAGTGTTCATAGAGCATAGGAAATAGAACACAAAGAAAGGCAGGATAGGAAAACGGACTTTATTATTAGGGGAATAAGAGATTATGGGAAGAATGAAAGTACCTCAATTTGACAAGAGACTTTCTCAAAAAAGAAACTACTTTGGAAACAGAAAATTTGCGAAGAAAGGAGGGTTGGGAGGATATGTGAAGAGAGGCCTCGACCCATAAAAGTCACCACGGCAAGCGTACAAGAAAAACACCAACTTTTGGGCAAAAACAAACTCTTGAAAGGCTCACACTTCTTCCTTGATGAATATTTAACCAAAAAAGAACAAGAGGAGAGAAGGGATGAAGTGGAGAAAATTAGAACATCAAGAAATGAAGGGAAAAGGGCATGGTTGTCCAATGGTAAAGTCGTTATTGCAGTGTTTGGGCCTCTGGGAAAAACAGGGCAGCAAGCTGACAGTGAAGAAAAAACAAAGAATTCAATAATAAGGATGAAAAAAACAAGAGAAACATGGATGAAAAGGGGTGAAGGCTCAAATTTGAGTCTTATGTGAATAAATTATGTAGCAGTCAAACCCTAACCAGGTCTACCTAAGTTTAGTTTGTTGGAATTGTAGAGGTTATCCTTGGAGGAGGGGCCTAGGTTAGGGCTAATTGCGGAAGGTAGAGACATAATTTGTCTCACAGAAATTCATGAGCATGATGGTTGCAAAACTCTTGTGTTTGACGGTTATTTGAAGTTGGCAGTTTGGAATAAGGTAGCAGAAAATGGCAAAGGGTATGGGGGAATACTAGTTTTAGTGAAAGAAAAAGAAGGTTATCACATTCAGTTAATTAAAGAATATGCAAATAAACAATATTTATGGTTGAAAATATCGGAGAATGAGAATCACATAAGAATTGCAGCGTGCTATTTTCCCCCCTCAAGTTTCAAAAATTATCAAAAATAGGGGGCTTGATAGCACGAATATGTATGCAGCTTTAAAACAAGATATTGTTGTGTACTCTCAGCAAGAAAAAGTTCTTTTAATATGAGATTTCAATGCTAGAATAACAAATAATCAAGCTAGCATTCTTTGTTGCAAAGAGGATAACAATCCTATTTGGCTCACTGAAGAGGAGAATCCCCAACGAGTGAGGTTCTCAGAAGATGACAAAGTTAGCAAACATTTTGGAGAGGAGTTTCTTACACTGTGTGGGGCTTTCAACTTAATTATTTGCAATGGTCTAGATAGATGGAAAAGGTCTGGGAACTTCACTTGCAACACATACAATGGGGAAAGTGTCGTTGACTATGTGATGTGTTCACAAAGCTTGATAGAAAAGATAGTCGAAGTTAGTACTGGAGAGTATATTTGGGACTTAAAATCATACCATAACCAAATTTATATAAGGTTATCATGGTTAGAAGAAAGGAAACATAGGAGGAAAACCCAGTACTCTCGGCAATCACTATCAAGGGGAAAAATTATTCTAACACAAGAAAAATGCACTATCTTTAAGACAATGTTAGAGAGATTAATTCAGAAGGAGAAAAATCGTTTCAAAGCTTCAACAATCATGAGTTAACAAATATAATTCAAAGTGCAATTGAGAAGTGCAAAAGAGCAAAAAATAGGAAATCTGAATCAATTTTTTTCTTATAAATGGTTGGTTTGATGAGGAATGCAAAATGGAAAGGAGTACCTTGAAAAAGGCAGGAAAGGAGAAGATGAATGTAAAGTTATATAAGCAGATACTAAAAAGGAAAAAATATGAGTTAATGCAAACAAGGAGAGAAGAGTTAATATACTTAAGCAAGAATAATCCAAAGTTTTTCTGGCAGGAACTGCAACCAAGGAAGAAACAAATTGAAAATAATATTACAACCAATCAATGGTTTGAATATGCAAGGCAACTCTATGAGAAAGAATCTGAGGTAGATCCCCCCTAGGATCAACACAAATTCAAGGCTCTTTATGTTATAGGAGGTGGAGAATGGAATTAAGAAGCTGAAAACATGAAAGGAAAAGGACTTGGTTGAACTTCAAGTAGAGTATCTAAAATGGGGAACGAATGATCTTGCATCGCACATCATGGAAATATTCAACAACATCATTCAACAAGGATTTCTAAGAGACTAGACAACTAGTCTATTAATACCCCTTTTTAAAAGTGAAGACATTAATAATCCATTCAACTATAGAACAATTATGATCAATCCTTTGTTTGCAAAGCTTTTCGATAGCATGGTAAAAGACAAAATTAATAAGTGGGCAGAAGTAAAAGAAAAGAGGGCAAGAGGACAAGCGGGTTTTAGGCCGAAACATGTTATAGTGGATCACGGTATCATGTTGAGACACATTGTTGAAAAGGTTTGGGAGGACAAAGAAGAAGTATTTTGCTACTTTGTTGACTTCAAAAAAGCATTTGACACAGTCCATAGGGATAAGTTGTGGCATAGAATGGAAGAACTTGAAATTCCTATGCATTATAGAGCCGTTGTCCATAGAATTTACGAAGAAGTGAAAGTCAAAATTAGAACCTCAACAGGTATTTCAGAAAGCTTTAGAAGTGACATTGGAGTCAAGCAAGGTTGCCCTCTATCCCCTACTCTTTTTTGTCTATATATTGATAAATTGGAAGAGTGGCTAAATCTGCAAGGTGGAGATGGTGTTCGGTTGGGGGAGTTTGTGATAAAGCTTCTTTTATATGATGAAGATATTGTATTGATTTCTAAATCGGCCCATGGATTGCAAATGCACTTATATGCCCTTAAGCATTTTTCTAGAGCAGTGGCGATGCAAGTCAATACTAGCAAGACCAAATTAATGATTTTCTCTAATAAAAGGAAGCAAAACCAACATACTTTCTTCTTTGAAGGCAACATTCTTGAAGAAGTAAATGAGTACAAGTACATTGGGATTGATTTCAACAATAAACTCAATTGGGAGGATTGCAGAAAGAAGAGACTTTTAGGAGGGTGGAAAGCATTATATGCTCTTCAAAACGGATATAGAGAGGAAGAATTATGGGATTGGAGAACAATTAAAGTGGTTTTTGGACTCCTATTTTGTCCAGTGATGCTATATGGGTGTGAATTGTGGGCTAGCAGCACTCCTGTCTCAAAATGGAAATAAATTGAGAAAATCCAAAAATGCTTGATCATGAGTAAGTTCAAAATAAAAAGTTCAGTGCCTTATGAGATAATCTTGAATGAAATAAGAGCAACTCCCATTGAAGCAATTGCTATGGTGCAGCTCATAAGATATCTAAAAAGAATTGAGTAAATGAGAGTAGGTAGATGGCCTAATGTTATCTTCAATGAAGGCATGAGTGAAAGAAAGAAAACATGGATGAAACAAAACTACACATGGATGCAAAAATGTAGAGCCCTACAAATAGCAAGGAGCTAAAAGATTTTGTAATGGAGAAATTTCTTAAAAAGGTATGGGGAAAAAAGTTGGGTAGAAAGAAGAAATATTACATTGAGGAATTCAACCCTACGTGTGATCTACAACAAAAAGAGTTTATTGGAGCTAACATTTCATGGAGGCAAAGGTTCTTATTGCTCAATTAAGGACCAACTCATATCAACTTCGGTGTGAAACATGACGGTGGAAAAGGCCTAAAGAAGCTTGGGAAGAATGTGTGTGTACATTTTGCATGTCTGGGGGCTATGGAATCCGAAAAACATTTCATTTTGGAATGTGATGCATTCAAAGACATCAAAGAAAGTAATGAGAACATGTTAGCATTAGTTTCTTGGCATTGTCTTTTTAGCGAGGGGATTGTTGGAAGGTTGGGCCAGCTCATCATCAATTTGAATCGGAAAATGATTGAATTGCAAAAAGAGGTTGGGCCAGCTCATCATCAATTTGAATCGGAAAATGATTGAATTGCAAAAAGTGAAAAACAAGGAACTAATGGTCGCATAGACTATTTTTAGTCTCATAGACCTTAAAATATCATTTCATTTCATTTATAGTAACAATCATTATTATGACACTTGAAAAATAGAAATTTTTAATATAATTTTTTATATCCACAATTAATTAATAAACAAAAAAAACAATATTATATATATATATAATATATATATATATATATATATTATATAATATATATAATATATATATATATATAATTTATTTTATTTTAAAATATTCAATTTAAATATCTATTTTTTTTACAAAAATTTTAAATTACTTTAGAGAATCTTTTTAAAAATTTCAAAACTAATTAAAAGTCAATTTTTTGATAAAATAAAAAATAATATTATTTAAATTGGTTTTCACAATTTTGTTATTCTAATTAGTGTACTCATCATAAATATTATATTTTAATGAAAATATTTGATTCTTATAATTTTAGTGATCACTTAAATAACTTCAATAAAAAGGGATAAATTTAATCAATTAATTTATCAAATTATACTTCCAAAATCCTAATAATACTCCTTATTTATTACATATAAATCTTGCCAATTTTGATAAGAAAGTAAAATTTATTATTATTTTTATATAGCTTGAGTGGGCCTAATGGTTAAGAGCATGTGTTTCCTCCTAAGAGGTCACAGGTTCAAAACCAGAGTGGGGTAGAGTATGTATGCCTTCGTAGACTTAATCAAATTGTTGCGCGGAGGTGGGTCCCTTGTCCCACAAACAAGGAGGTCTCATACACCAATTTGGTCTCTGGCTTGGCTGTGACCTTAAAAATGGATATTATTATTATTATTATTAATATAATTATTATTAGTATTAAAAAAATGAATTTTTAATTGATAATATTTTATTAAAATAATATATTTAAAAAAACCGCCATAGTTGATGATTATTATTAGTTATCTGAATATTTAAAAAATTATAAACATTTTATAAAATAAAAATTATATGACAAATTTTGTTTCTTTCCCGCCCTAACTTAAAAATTGTTGTCTAATACAAGCTCATCAAAAGTAAAGTACGTTATTGAAAAATACTTTTATAAAATAGATTTTAATTCCATAGAAAATAACAAACTGATTTATAGATTTCCCAACTTCCCTAACTTAACAATTGTTGTATAATACAAACTCATCGAAAGTAAAGTACGTGATTGAAAGTTACTTTTATAAAATAGATTTTAATTCCATAGAAGATAACAAACTGATTTATAGATTTCCCAACCTCAAAAAAGGGAAAAAAATATAATACATATGTAATATGATTGTATTAAATGCCCCCACTCATATATCTATATTCCAATCCAAATTTTAAAGGAGTGGTCTATAATGCGACCTTTTGGAGATTCCGGTGACGTCCCTTGTCCCACAAACAAGGGGGTCTCATACACCAATTTGGTCTCTGGCTTGGCTGTGACCTTAAAAATGGATATTATTATTATTTTAATTATATATTATTATTAGTATTAAAAAAAATGAATTATATGATTATTTATTAAAATAATATATTTAAAAAAAAACCGCCATGGTGATGATTAAAATTATTGTTATTGAATATTTAAAAAATTATAACATTTTATAAAATAAAATTATATGACAAATTTTGTTTCTTTCCGGCCCTAACTTAAAAATTGTTGTCTAATACAAGCTCATCAAAAGTAAAGTACGTTATTGAAAAATACTTTTATAAAATAGATTTTAATTCCATAGAAAATAACAAACTGATTTATAGATTTCCCAACTTCCCTAACTTAACAATTGTTGTATAATACAAACTCATCGAAAGTAAAGTACGTGATTGAAAGTTACTTTTATAAAATAGATTTTAATTCCATAGAAGATAACAAACTGATTTATAGATTTCCCAACCTCAAAAAAGGGAAAAAAATATAATACATATGTAATATGATTGTATTAAATGCCCCCACTCATATATCTATATTCCAATCCAAATTTTAAAGGAGTGGTCTATAATGCGACCTTTTGGAGATTCTGGTGACGGAATCTGGCGGAAGAAATGAGGTTAAATCTTGATTTTTAAGCAGTTAAAATGGTTTTTTAACTGCATATTTGGATTCAGCGCCCTGAAAAACCCCTGGGAGCCATTGATTGTGCAGAAACTAGCTATCAAACATGGGATTCCAATGAATTGCTGCCGGATTTTGACCGGAAAAATCTATCAGAAAGGCTTTCAAAAAGTCGCATTATAGACTACTGCAATTTTAAATATGCAGCCTACATTGATTATAAGTCATTGATTATAAGTCGTCACATATGGAGACAATATTGATGTACGCCGGTTCGTGGTGTGAAGTATGGTTAGGATTCCCTTTAGTACAACCCTCTCTAATTTCCTACATCGTCTTCGATAATGATTGAAGGGAACACTAAATTCATTACTCCCTAGCGGTGTCGAACACGGGAGGTCGTTGTTTCCAACCCCTACGGATCCGCTGGTCTCAATTTCTTTTACCGGGTCGGCTGGCCTCAGGGATCTCTGTCCGCTGGCCCCGACGTGAAAGCTAGCGAATCCAAAAACCAAACAGTTCACAGTGTCGATATCTGTCGTGAAGCTATCAAGTCTGTTACCGTAATGACAAAGATTTGTTATCAGAAGATGTATCCAGGGTTTTGATTCTTTCGATTGTGAACTGCTATCTATTTATAACTGGGCAGCGCAACAAAAAACGGAGTTCTGCTTTCAGCGTCTTCCAAGAGCATTTGGGGCAATGCAACGCTGAATATTTGATGCGTCGAAGAATTTAACTTTTAACGATGTGAAGGGGAGGAATTGTGGGAGCAGGGAACAGTGAGAAAGCAGAGAGCTTTTATGCAGTTTAAATATTGAGCAGCCATAACGTGAACAGCAAGGAGCCGTGTGAAGTAATTTTGGCATTTTATAGATGCACATATTTTTCGAAACAGTTGGACAACAAGTGCATTCAAACATGATAAAAGAACAAGAAATTTCAGAATATATGAAGACAAATGATTTAGGACAAGTGAAAATTGCCTCATCCGGCCAAAAATGGGTAGTGGGTTTGGTCAATGCCAAACAATATCGGGGCATTTTAAAACGAAGACTAGCACGTCTAAAATGGTGGCAAACAAGGAAAAAAGGGTCTAAAAAAGAAAGTACTTGAGTCTTTCGCAAGAAGCACTCAAACAAGTCCCCTCTACAAGCACGTGGCAACAAGAAGTCCAAAGGAAAAGTCATTGATGATTCTGCCTTATATAGTCCCACGTTCACACCTTTCACCTCGTCATCTGATCTTTATGTGAAATAATTGTTAAATGCAAAATAAAGGTTGGAAGTTTTAGAAGTTAAAGAGCAGGAAAAAGATCATAAGATTCATATAATAACAACAGAGAACAAGGCTTTAGCAGAAAGCAATAAAGTTTTAAAAGAACAAGTGGCATTGCTACAGGAAGCTCTTCTAATAAGGAAGACAGAATGGCAACGCATGAAGGCGGATGTGCAAAACATAAAGAAATCTGTAGTGGAAAGTACAGAGGCGGCGATTGCAAAATCATCCTAGGATAAAGGGAAAATGATTCCCCAAATAGACAATCATGAAAATAAAACAAGAGAAGAAAGGAAAGGAGATTACGCCCAAGTGTCCAAAACTTGGGCTCAAGTTATTAGCAATTCCGCTAATAAGAAAGGAGAAACAAACATTCAGGTTGACAAGATGTAAGATAGAGAAAGCAAGGAAAAACAAAATAGGGAAGCAAACATAATTATTAAAGGGGTGAAAGACTATGGGGAAAAATGAATGTACTCTTGACCTCGCAAGAGACTTCTTGAAAGACAAGTTGCTATGGAAAGAACAAATATGCCAAGCATGGAGGATGGATAAGTTTAATGGGGAGAGAGCCAAGCCCATAAAAGTCATCATGCCTAGCTTGCGTGATAAATATATCATTCTAAGCAAGAAACATCTCTTGAACGGTTCTCGTATTTTCCTAAAAGAAGATTTAACTGTAAAACAACAGGAGGAAAGAAGGGAGGAAAATGTTAAAGGTTAAGGCAGCAAGAGATGAAGGCAAGAGAGCATGGATTTATACAGGCAAAGTTGTGATAGCGTGATTTGGAGCTCCTTCCAAAACATAGCAGCAAGATGGTAATAAAGAAAAGGCAACAAACTCTTCAACAGGGAATCAAGAAGCAAGTTCAGTATGGGAAAGCAGGGACAAAGACTCAAATGTGAGTCTTGCATGTCAAAATAAATAGCAATCAAGTCATATCCAAGTTTCCTTAATATTAGTTTGTTGGAACTGCGGAGGTTACCCATGGAGACAAGGCCCTGGGTTAGGACCTATTGCGGAAGATAGAGACATACTTTGCCTCATAGAAACACATGAGCATGAAGGGTGCAAGACACCTCTGTTTGAAGGATACTGGAAGATGGAAGTGTGAACAAGGCAGTAGGAAATGGCAAAGGGCACGGGGGTATCATGGTTTTAGTAAGGGAAAAAGAAGGTCCTCTCATTCAGTTAGAAAAAGAAGACTCAAATAAACAATTCATTTGGTTTAAAATATCAGAAAATGGAAACCACATTAGAATTGCAGTGTACTATTTTGTGCTACAAATTTCAAAAATGTACAAAGGTAGAGGACTTGACCACAAAGATCCATTTGCAGCCTTAAAAGCGGATATTGCAACTTATTCACAGCTAGGTGAATTCCTTATAGTGGGTGATTTCAATGCTAGGACTGCAAGTGAGCAAGCTAGCATTCTTCGTTGTAAAGATGATAGTGACCCTATTTGGCACATAGAAGAGAGTAATCAGCGGTGGGAAAGAATTTCAAAGGACAAGGTCTATAATCTATTTGGTGAACAATTGCTTACTCTATGTGGGACCTTTGATTTAGTCATTTGCAATGGCTTGACTAGATGGTTAAAGTCCGATAATTTCACTTGCAATACTTACAATGGAGCAAGTGTAGTAGATTATGTAATTTGTTCGCATGGTTTGTGTGAGAAAATGGATGAAGTCTTGATTTGAGATCAACTGTGGGACTTAAAATCAGATCACAAGCCAATTTATTTATGTTTCTCTGGCACTGGAAAAAAACTATTAGAGTAAAAAATTAAGCACGTCTAGCAAAACCTCCCACAGGGTAGAATTCTTTTGACCCCAAAAAATTGTAATACCTTCAAAATTATGCTCGAGAGGCTCTTTGAGAAGGAGAAAATCACAATTTACAACCAAGTTCATAGTCATAAATTAACACATTTAATTCAATGCGCACTTGCAAAGTGCAAAAGAGCAAAAATTAAGAAATCGGAAACAAATTGCTTTTTGGTTAATGCTTGGTTTGACAAGGAATGCAAAAAGGCAAGGAGAATTTGGAAAGAGTCAAACAAGGATAACATAAAGCTCAAATGTTACAAGCAGTTATTAAGTAAGAAAAAGACTGATTTCATGGTTTCAAGGAGGGAAGAACTAATCTTCCCTGGAAAAAATAATCCCAAATTATTTTGGAATGAGCTACAACCGAGAAAGATACAAACTGGAAATAATATTACAGCTTCTAAATGGTTTGACTATGCAAGACAACTCTATGAGCAAGATCCCAAGGGTGACCCTCCCCCCTTGGTCAACACTGATACTGAACTCTCCACGATGCAAGAGGTAGAGATGGGTATCAAGAAGTTGGGTGTTGGAAAAGCAAAAGACTTAGCTGAACTCCAAGCAAAATATCTAAAGTGGAGCTAAAAAATTCTTGCACATCACATTACAATAGTTTTCAACAACATCATACAACAAGGGCTCCCCACAGATTAGACAACTAGTATGGCAATACCTCTTTTCAAGAGCGGTGACATCAATAATCCCTCCAATTATAGGACCATTATGATAAACCCTTTGTTTACAAAGTTATTAGGAAGCATGCTAGAAAATAAATTTATCAAGTGGGCAGAAGAAAGAGATAAGCATGCTAAAGGGCAAGCAGGGTGTAGACCTAAACATTCCACAGTTGATCATTGTATAACTTTAAGGCACATCATTGTAAAAGTTTGAGAGAAAAAGGAAGACGTCTTTTGTTGCTTTGTTGATTTCAAAAAAGCGTTTGACTCGGTTCCTAGGCATAAGCTTTGACACATAATGAAGGAACTTGGGGTTCCTAAACATTTGAGAGCAGTTGTGCATAGGCTGTATGAAGAGGTGAAAGTCAAAATTAGAACTTTAGCAGGCATTTCTGAAAGTTTCAGGATGATATTAGGGTCAAGCAAGGTTGCCCACTGTCTCCTACCCTTTTTGGTTTATATATCGACAAGCTTGAGGAGTGGTTAAATTCGCAAGGGAGTGATGGTATCTATTTGGGCAAGTTTGTTATAAGGCTTCTTTTGTATGCAGATGACCTTATTCAGCTTGCTAAATCGGTTCTTGGTTTGCAAGAGCACTTACTATTCCTTGAGCATTTTTGTAGAAGTGTGGGAATGCAAGTCAATATCAGCGAAACGAAAGTAGTCGTTTTTTCTAAGAAAAGAAAATATAACCAACATAAGTTCTACTTTGAAGGCAACATTCTGGAAGAAATTGCGGATTACAAATATCTCGAAATTGACTTCAACAAAAATCTAAGTTGGAATAGTTGTAGAAAGAAAAGAACTTGGGGGGGTTGGAAATCATTTTATGCTTTTCAAAATAGGTGTAGAGAGGTAGAGTTATGGGAATGGAAAACCACTCAAACTCTTTTTGGGCTTCTAGTGATTCTGGTGATTCTCTATAGTTGTGAACTATGGGCCAGTAGTATATCCAACATGCTGTGGAGACAAATTGAGAAAATTCAGAAGCATTTGATTACAAATAAATTCAAGATTAAAAGTGTAGTTCCTTATGCTATATTGTTAAGTGAAACAGAGGTTGCTTCTATTGAAGCAATTGCTATGGTGCAAGTCATAAGGTATTTAAAAACAATTGAGCAAATGGAAGAGGGTAGATGGCCTAAGGTTGTCTTTAATGACAGATTGTGCAAGAGAAAAAATACTTGGATGCAACAAAATAACAAATGGTTTAGTAAATGGGGTATTTGCTTGAACGCATGTCCCATAAACAACAAAGAGATAAAATCTTTTGTTATGGGAAAGTTCCACAAGCGTACTTGCGATAAGGAGCTAGGAAGAAAGAAAAAATACTATATTGGAGTGTTTAATCCCACTCATAGTCATCAATGAAAAGCATACATAGAGGCCAATATCTCTTGGAGAGCCAAAATTTTTATTGCTTAGTTAAGGACTAATTCTCATCAAATCCGTTGTGAAACAGGACGCTGGAAAAGGCCAAAAGAAGTGTGGGAGTAAAGAGTATGCATTTTTTTTCTTCCAGAAAAGTGGAAACAGGAAAACATTACATTTTAGAATGTGAGGCCTTGAACAAAGACATCAAGGAAAATTATGCAGATATGCTGGCAGCTAGCTCTTGGGATACTCTATTTAGCGAGGGGTTTGTCAAGAAGCTGGGAGCATTTATTTTAAAGCTTCAAAGAAAAAGGGCCGAATACATCAAGCAGATAGAGAAGCAATCTGTCCCGGAGGCTATCTTTAGCCTTGTGGACGTTAAAATAATTTCTTTCTTTCTATAAATTTTCCATTTAATTTTGGTATAAATGTTAGTACAAAAATAATGTTCGTGAGATAGGCGTCGTTATGAATTTTTTAATAAATTTTATAAATAATAAAAAAATTGACACATAATATAGTGAACCAGTAGTTATGCAGTTTTAATCATTTTATAAATATTATTTTTTTTATTTGAAAAATCTATTTTATTGTAGATAATAATTGTTAAATCATAAAAAAAATTATTTTCAAAAAATTCGATATGTATTATAGAAACTTTATAATGTTTTTTAGATTTAATAGAAGTAACTTATTACAATATACACTGCCTTCGACAAATATAATAAGTTACAGAGGTATTGCATTCATTCGATAATGATGGGTTGTGTGAATGATCTTTTTACTCTTGAATTGAACATTTGTGTTGATACACAAATTAATGGAATTAGATGTGCCAAATAATAATTTTGTATGTATAAAAAATAACATTGTTGGAGACATATCCTCATGATGGGTGGGAGAGTGTAATGCGTTATTTATATACAACATTAATTATCTTTGCTGCATGTCGATAAAGGAACCCTATTGGGAGACCTTGGGTTTTTGATTTCGGCATTGGCATGATGTGCTCAATGAAATTCGTTGCATGACAATTCTGTATATAAAGTTCCACATGTAGAGTGAAAAAGTGCACCACGTTGTATATAGATTGTGCCCATTGTAGTTGTAAATCCATAATGGAAATGACATAGTTAATGACAAGTTTACAAACGAGCAGTGGTGGCCTCCTTGGTCTTGCATGTGCGCTAGCGACATGTTGAAGTTATATACAAAAGTCCCGAGTGTGAAATGTATATCACAGTTCCGATGGGTTGATATAGAGACAACATACACATTAACACTTTTTATGACATGTAATGAACATATAACAGTGTATACTTTTTATGACATGTAATGAACATATAACAGTTTATTGTAAAGGCCTATGAACATATAACAGTGTATTGTAAAGGTCTATGAGAGCCACCTTACACACTTTTATTTAAATAAAAAGAACTCCATATATTTTCAAAATAACAGTTAGGATTTGCTTCCCTTTAGGCTTTGGAATGAGTAAAGGCCTATGAGAGCCACCTTACACACTTTTATTTAAATAAAAATAACCCCATATATTTTCAAAATAACAGTTAGGATTTGCTTCCCTTTAGGCTTTGGAATGAGTAAAGAATGTAATGAATATATAACAGTGTATACTTTTTATGACATGTAATGAACATATAACAGTGTATTGTAAAGGCCTATGAACATATAACAATGTATTGTAAAGGCCTATGAGAGCCACCTTACACACTTTTATTTAAATAAAAAGAACCCCATATATTTTCAAAATAACAGTTAGGATTTGCTTCCCTTTAGGCTTTGGAATGAGTAAAGGCCTATGAGAGCCACCTTACACACTTTTATTTAAATAAAAATAACCCCATATATTTTCAAAATAACAGTTAGGATTTGCTTCCCTTTAGGCTTTGGAATGAGTAAAGAATGTAATGAATATATAACAGTGTATACTTTTTATGACATGTAATGAACATATAACAGTGTATTGTAAAGGCCTATGAACATATAACAATGTATTGTAAAGGCCTATGAGAGCCACCTTACACACTTTTATTTAAATAAAAAGAACCCCATATATTTTCAAAATAACAGTTAGGATTTGCTTCCCTTTAGGCTTTGGAATGAGTAAAGGCCTATGAGAGCCACCTTACACACTTTTATTTAAATAAAAATAACCCCATATATTTTCAAAATAACAGTTAGGATTTGCTTCCCTTTAGGCTTTGGAATGAGTAAAGGATGCCAAATTTTCTTTTATTTTTGGAAGAAGTCAAGGGGAACTAAGGCATAATTTTTTTATCATAAGCTTGTTTGATGGTTGACTTATGACAAGTCATGAAGCACATTCTTCAATAAGAATATGGAGACCTTTTGCTTTAGAGGAAGGAAGAGGATCTTTCTCTTTCAATTTTTGTGAAGAGTATTGAGGCCTGTGATGGACAAGTCATGAGACATACATATGAGTAGTGATGAAGATGGGAAGAAAACACCAGCAATGGCTTGCGGAATTCTTAAGATCGTTGAGGTGCATCAACATTTGGTGACTCCATAGGGTGGTTCGCATTGTGTGAACCAAAACTCAGAAGAGTATGGAGATATAATGGAATTGAGAAAGGCGAACACTAAAATGGTAAAGGGAGTGCAAGAAGTGAGACAAGGTAGGAAATATCAAGGGTAATAATATAAATTCATCAGTGTAGTTGAAGACAAATCTTTAGAGGGGTTGCACAGGGTAGACTAGTTCACTCAAAATGAAACAAGGGGAGGAAAAGGACTCCATTGCGGTGATTGGCATTGCCTTTGTGTAGGAGCCTTCACATGAGGGTTTTGAGGTTAGTTCGTGCAAGCTATGCAAGGATGAGCGTGGGGGGGTATCTAAAGGTTTGTTGTGTTTCCTATTTCATCAAGAAAATTGGTACATTAGTGATAATTTATGCATAGATATATCTTGTTTGTCACCATCTACTGATTGAAATTGAATTGAAGATCACCTTTCTTTGTAACAACAATAGGGAATATGGATGAGGGGAAGGGGAAAAATGTGACAGGAAATCAAATAAAAGCGACACTAAGGGAAAAATAAACAAAACAAAACAGAAACAACCTCAAAGCTATGAATCATAAGTGATCATCATAACATAAAAGTAAAACAAAACATGAGACAAAAGCAAGGAAATAAAGCGAAACTTTTTTTGTATATATA
The DNA here is from genome assembly GCA_000404065.3 of Pinus taeda. Lineage (NCBI taxonomy): Eukaryota > Viridiplantae > Streptophyta > Pinopsida > Pinales > Pinaceae > Pinus > Pinus taeda. The sequence continues at coordinate 67,341 of APFE030417042.1, forward strand.
TATATATTATATATATATTATATATATGATTGTTTATTTATGTACATGTTTAGGATTCAAGACTAACTAAAGATTATATAGGGTGATATTGTGCATATGGGAATGCATCATGAATTTTGCATCTGGGATTAATGACTTGTTGGATGATAGTTAGGTGAGGGTGAATCCCATGCCAACCAACCTGTGTGAGTGGGTAAGGAGAGTGGATTAAGAAGAATCCAAAAGTAATGTTGGAAACAACGAATAATGTGCCAACCAACAATAATGTGTTTGTGAGCCAGACTAGAAGTATAAAAGGATGCATACGAATCATGATCTGGTCTTACATCGAACAACATCTGTTTCATGTGAAACGTGCCTCGTATCGTGGACGCTGAAGAGGACTCATATGAAAAAGAAATTTCAAACCCAAAGACTTTGTATTCAACAGGTTGGGTTGATGAAACTCCTTCAAAGTCAAAGATAAAGACTTCATTTTCAGGTTCTATGAAAGAGGTCTCGTCATCCATATCAAACAAGTACCTTTCATAAACATGACTCGAAATTTCACATGGAATAACCTCTCTCTCGATTTAGTCAAGGAATATATCATCATTCACATAAAGGAATGAATTCATACCATCATGACTCAACCATTCCTCACTATAATCATTGTACATGACATTGAACACAGGGAAGAGGAGGTTGAGATCAGTCTCGGGTTGAATATCATTTCATGAAAATATGTGAGACGTAACAAGGGAATTGCAACATGGAGGTGAAATTTGATCACCCCCAAATGTAAAAGCATGTAAGGAGAAAAAATATGATAATAATGCAATATGATGCGATGGTGATCATCATTCAATGCACAATAATCATAAATGAAATAAGAATGGTAATCAGGTTTCAAAAGAAAGGGTTCATTGAAAGGCACAAGCAAAGACCGGAAAGAAAATCTATCCTCAAGATGACACATTCGATCCTATAAATCTTAAAAGGTAAGCATCAAGGAAGAAGGATCAGGTTGAATTACATTAAGATAAAGGGAGAAACTAGTTCTAAGGGTTTTCTCTTTGAAATCAATACAAGTGCCAAGGCATGATCAAGACTTTGAATGTTTCTTTCCTCTAGCTACCACCTGTATAGAGGAGGTATGAGATTATAATAATGCAAATAGGAAACTAAGTTAGTAGGTCAAATAGATTCAGGGATGAGGTTGTAAAGCTTGACAAATCAAAGATTGAAAGCGAGAATGATTTCACTCTCTTCCATGTGTAATGTGAAAATTTGGAAGCCCAAATTTCTACTGCAGCAACTGATTAAGTTCCTTCTATTTGTTAATTATTGAACAAATTGTTTATACTACTTCCTACAACAAATATCCAAACTAATACACTGTGGCCTTCACCAATTAAAATTATATGCAGAAACAAGTAACTGAGCAAGAAATAAATACACAACACATTATACAATTATTTTTGGAAAAATGTCCCCAAAAAAACCGAATGTGGAAAAATCGGTGCAACAATTGAGGGGTTTGAATTATTAAGCAGTAGTTTTTTGAATACAATCTCTGGATGCCTTGTTGGCTATCTAGTATAGAGAATATGATTGACAGAATATTAGTGAGAAATACCTCACAATATCACTAGCGATCCCGACTAAACCAACCATAGAATGGCTTGTCCCTTGCTGCCTCTGCGCAGTCACTACATAGGCCCAACATCATAGCTTCTAGGGATAACGTCACCCCTTCTGCTAATCGATTTTCCTTTGAGACTCGATTTTGTCCTCCCGATCTCATACCCCAACTTCCAACTTCAGAAATCGACCTCTCCAACAAAATAATAGATCTCCTCAAGGCTCTACGCTACATCTGCATCAACCTATCCTACCCAGGGTATCCTCTACACTGCCTCTCCCAGATATCTCTTTGCCTCCTCTACCGAGTATTCTCGGATCAGGAGAAATATCCAACTGGAACTATATCTTCCCCTCATTGCAAGAAATCGCTTCAAACTTCTCTCCGGCAACTGTTGCCATGCTCTCTTTGGAAATTTGATCTCTGATATCCTACCTGATGTATTTTCCAAATGTCCATCAAGCCTCCTCTTGTAATCCTCCAGTTGAGAACCATTGACCCAGATTATATTCTAATCAATGGCTTAGATCATTTTGGCTTGATCCTCATATTCTTCTAGAAGTTTCACCCACAGTTTGATTAGTACCCTTTAATTATTTTAATTTCCTAAGTTTACACCTAGGCACCCATTAAAAATAATTAATTATTTTAATAAAACTGATTCTGGGTGGAATTTCCCAAAACGATTTCTAGGTATTGTGGAATACATGTGTCCAAACCTCCTTGCAAATTTTGAGGCTTAGAGCACATCCAATGCTACCATAAATCAACACTCCCTCTTATCGAGGAATGTGCTCTAGTAATGCAACCTACTGAAGCATCACCCTTCTCTGTAACATCTCCCTATTCATTGTTGATGTCTGAAATTGCTGCCCACCAACTACTATGAAAATGTTGCATATGTACTGCTGTTGACCCTACCACTGCCAACACTGCATATGCATTGCAAATCCCTCTCAAATTATGCATCTGTGCTGCTATTGGCACTACCATTGCTAACACTACATCTGCACTGCAAAATTCTCCAACTGTTGCTGCTACTACATCAGCAACGGAAAACATCCAAAATTGCTAAATAGGTGTTCAACATGATGCATATGTTGCTGGAGTTCTAACTACTGCTAGTTTATGCACTGACCCTTTAAAGCTTCTGCGTTGTTGTTGACCTTTGCTTTGTGCCAACTTCACTACTTCCAACTCTGCTCTGCGCTGCTTAGTCCCTGGTGCTTCTAACCACTACAACTATCACTCTAGCACTCCTCTGCACCAAGTGAAACTGGTCCATCCTGCTACTTATAATCTAGGCTCTCGTAGCAAGGTATTGATCCAAGAGGTGGAATCCTCAAGGATCTTGCCCAGCTTTAGTTCTTTTGAACTACAATTCTAGATCACCCCACTTCTGGGAAATCATGGAAAACTCCTCCTGCTCGATCTATGCGGATGCAGCCTCCAGATCATGCTTCTCATCCTTGTCCTTATTCTTGAGAAGACACTGTGTAGAGTAGTGATTAAGTTACCACATCAGAAGCACTTGATCTTTGAAACATATTTCTTCTTCTTCCGTTGCTCCTGCTGCCCCTTTGATGCAAGGATTGCATTCTCTTCCTCCTCCTCAGGCTTCGTCACACTACTGCTGCTACTACCATCAAGCTTGCACTTAACTAAGTCTCTCATCATCTCTTCCTGCTGAGGAGCGGCCCACATCCCTTCCAAATTTGGCAATCTCTCTCTACCCAAGATACTCTAGACAAACATTTGTCATTCTTCTGAGACTAAGTTCAGGGCTAGCCTCACCATCTCGGTAGGATAAGCTGTTGACCCCACAACTTCCAACGAGTCTCGGATCTCTTGAAGCTTCGTAAGGAATGAATCAATGTTTTCCCCCTTATGCATCTGCGTGGATCTCATCTTCTGCTCCAAGTACATCTTTTGCTACTCGAAAGATCCTTTGTATAGTGTGGCCAAAGCTTCCCACATCTTCCGACCAGTATCCTTGCCAGAAATGTGACACACTACATGATCCATCACTCCGTCGAGGATCAACCTCTTGGTCTTCACCATCTCGGCCTTGTACTTCTTGAGCGGATCTAGATCCGCGGGTACAACTACCACACTGTTGGCAGAGGTTTTAAAATCGTGCTCATCCAGAAGGCATGAGATCCTTTCCTCCCAGATCATGTAGTTGGATGTATCCTCCAACCAATCTTGATCTCGCAACCCATGAGCTTCCATCTCTGCCAGTGAAATTTCGAACTGCCTCCTCTCTCCTTTGCACTGCTGCTGGGATGGACTATGCACTCCCTGTTGGAGTTAGTAGATTTGTTGCTCCCTACTGCTCCTCAACAAATGAGAATTCAAACTTCTTGGATGGAAGTCCTCTGAGGAAGAATTCTCTCAACCAATGTCTTTCTTCTTCCTTTTGATGTTTTTTTCTACCCCAGCAACTGCTACAGAAAACTGCATCACACCAAAAACCTCCTCTTTGTTGAAGCTTATACGTTGCTCCCTCTGACACTAGAAAAATTCGATCTGGAAGTCTTACCTCTCTGTCGACTCACTCAGAGAGAGCCCTTCCTCAAAAATTTTTCCCTCTTGGCCTGGACTACATAATTCCTTTGGGGATTGGAATTTCTACCTACGCAACACTTTGACCCTCCTTCTCTTTAGCAATGGGTTCTTCCGACTTTTCTCTCTTGCTTCACTTGCAATTCTGATACCATTTGAAAATTTGGAAGCCCAAATTTCTACTGCAACAACTAATTAAGTTCCTTCTATTTGTTAATTACTAAACAAATTATTTACTACTTCTTATAGAAATTATCAAAACTAATACAATGTAGACTTCACCAATTAAAATTATATGCGAAAAAAATTAACTGAGCAAGAAAGAAATACACAACACATTACACAATTATTTTTGGACAAATGTCCCTGGAAAAACCTAATGCGGGAAAATTGGTGCAGTAGCTAAGGGTTTGTATTATTAAGCGGTAGTTTTCTAAATACAATCTCTGGATGCCTTGTTGGCTATCTAGTGTAAAGAATATGATTGAAATAATATTAGTGAGAAATACCTCACACTACCACTAGCAATCCTGACTGATCTAGCCACATAATGGCTTGTCCCTTGCTGCTTATGTGAAGTCACTGCATAGGTCCAACATCACAGCTTCTAGGGACAGTGTCACCCCTTCTGCTGATCTATTTTCCTTTGATAATTTGATTCTATCCTTGTGGTCTCACACCCCGGCTTCTGGCTTCAGAAATTGACCTCTCCAACAAAAATACAAATCTCCTCAAGGCTCTACATTACCTCTGCATCAACCTATGCTTCCCATCGTAGCCTCTACGCTACCTCTGCATCAACCTATGTTGCCCATCGTAGCCTCTACATTGCCTCTCCCAGATCTCTCTCTGCCTCCTCTGCTGAGTATTCCTGGATCAAGAGAAATATCCAACTGGAACTATCCCTACCCCTCATTGCAAGGAATCACTTCGAACTTCTCTCCAACAACTATTGCGTTGCTCTCTTCAGAAATTTGATCTCTGATCTCCTACTTGATGTATTTTCCAAATGCCCATCAAGCCTCCCTACAAATTTTTAGGATTAGAGAACATCTTATGCTACAAGAAATCAACACGTAAATGGTTAAAGTTTTTAAGGTGATCATAAGGATTCTCCAATGCATGAAAAGTCCAGGTAAATCGGTAGGAAATTTCATCTGAGGTGGAAAACATTTGTTAGGAAGGTAAAAAAATAGAGAACCAACACATCTTTGAAGGGAGTTTGAAAAGAAAAACATATAGTTATCATTTTCATTGACCTCGAGGATCGTGCATATAATGGAGAAGCACAAAAATAATCCTTTGTAGTAATGTTCCCATCACCACAAAACAAGGGTAGATGTTTTTTGATTTTGGGTGGAAGAGGGTTGATCGGATGTGTAAGTTTTAGAGAAGAAGGTGCAAACCAAGCGCTTAGGTTTTTGTCCTCCTCTTAGGTAAATATTCCATGTCAGTAAATGATCTCGTCAAAATTAGATGAGGAAGTGGTTGGCATGCGACGACAAGGTAGAAAGCAATTAATAACAACCATACTTGATTAAAATAAAAATGCAATGAAAATCAAAGGAGAGCGAAACTAAATGCTCCCTAGTATGGTCACCAAAAATATGTTGATGTTTTGGAAGGTAAGAGTCACTCCAACACTACACCCACATCAACATCTCAGAATCCTCAGTGGTTGTCGAGGAGTAACGGGAACACTATCCCACAATTTTAAGATGCTCGAGTTAGATTTGAGTCCACGCTAATAATATCGCAACTTAACCCACTCGAAAGTCAAGAAAATAAAAACAAAACCTAACTATCCTAACCTTAAACATAAAACTATATACAAAGCGACAAAATAATCAGTTATCTAAGATTTGGACCTTATATCATTGTAGGGCCTAAGATGCATACAACTTATAAAATGAAGAAAAGAAAATGACTACAAATCCTTTATGTATGAAAAATTAAATAAATAACAACCCTCCTTATAATGTTGAATATTAATGCATAAACAAATGAATGAATTAACGAAGACATTATAGGTTTCAAACCTGTACAGAAATTACCTGCATATGAATTCTAAAAAAATAGAAAATAAACAATGGCGAGAGCATAAAACACGAAATAGATATACACAAAGACTTTCCCCTAGATCCCAAAATCGGGACTACCAGATTGATTTTTCATTATATTCCTTTCAATGTTACAACACATATATATACATGTCGAAGAATTCATAAACCTCAACCCATTAACCCAGTATTAAAACATAATTGTAGTTCCCTTGACCATATCTACAAGATACCATGGGAAAAAAACCATCACGCCAAAAACCATGTGCAAAACCCATGCACAAAACCATATATGGGTCCACCCACCTAATATAGGGTCCAAAAACAAAATTCCCAGGGCACTGGCTCGAATCCCGTGCAGGGGGGCTACTGGCCCCCTGGCAAACCCTTCAATAGGGGGGATGATGCCCCTCCACAGCACCCAGCACAATGAAGGGTGGGCTATCGTGCCCCCTCTAACCCCTTGCTTCACGCATGGGGCGATTTGTGGAAAGAATATAACACACACACAACATTCTCCCACTTGTTGTTTTCTTTACACACAGGGGTTCACAGGAGAGCTTAGTCATTGATCCAGCTTCGCAACACCCATTGTTTCTCTACACCAAGAAAATTTCTTATTGGTCACAAACTTCGTCAATGCACTTGTAGTATTCTTCAAAGTGTCCACCTTTACCAACAACACCTTTTTATTCTCAACCATATCCCTCACAAAATGATATTGAACATCAATGTGCTTTCGCTTTGAATGATGAGCAGGGTTCTTTGCCAAGAAAATTGCACTTTGGTTGCCATAGTCTATCATTTTAGCTTGTTGTACTAACCCCATATTTGAACACAATCTCTTCAATCCTTGCTTGCATGAGTGGCTGCCATGTATTATGCCTCTGTAGTTGAGAGTGTCACTACATATTGTCTCTTGCTCATCGAACTAAATGCACCTCCAAATAGGTTAAACACATACCCACTTGTAGATCTTCTCAGATCCATAACTCTAGCCTAGTCTGCATCAACAAATCCATGAATGTCCAAAACTCTATCCAATCTTGGTCTTCCTTGGTAGCACAGACCATACTCACTAATGCCACATAAATACCTGAAAACCCACTTCACTGTTGTCCAATGCTCCTTCCCTAGTTTTGACATAGACCTGCTTAATACTCCCACTGCATGTGCAATCTCTGGTCTAGTATAGACCATTGCATACATCAGGATACCAACTGCACTTGCATATTGAACATGGGACATGTCCTCTTTCTCTTCTTGTGCCTTGGAACAATGTTCACTAGATAACTTTACACCTATAAGAGTAGGAACCTTCACCTGTTTACTATCCTACATATTAAACCTATGCAATATTGTCTCGACATACTTCCTCTAGTTTAACCAGAGCTTCCTTTTTGCCCAATCTCGTTTAATTTCCATGCCCAAAATATAATTTGAAGCACTAAGATAATTCATGTTAAATTTGGAGGAAAATTGGGTCTTCAAATCCTGGATAATTTCCTTGTTATTTCCAATCAACAACATATAATCCACATACAAGACCAAATAAATAACACGGTCACCAATTAGTTTAAAATACACACAGTGATCTGCTTTTCTTCTGGTGAAGCCAAGTCCCCATATAATGTATCGAATTTCTGATACCACATCCTTGATGATTGTTTTAACCCATACAAAGACTTTTTTAACCTGCACATCAGTTCTTTGTTTCCCTTCACCACAAATCCTTCATGTTGCTTCTTGTATATCTCTTCTTCTAGATCCTTGTGAAGAAATGTTGTCTTCACATCCATCTGTTCTACCTCAAAATCAAAAGCAGCAACAACAGATAAAAGTAATCTAATAGAAGCTACCTTGGAAATAGGAGAAAAAATATCACCAAAATAGATTCCTAGCACCTGGGAATAACCTTTTGCTACAAATCGAGCTTCGTATTTCTCCACCTTGCCTTATGCATTCATCTTCTTCTTAAAAACCCATATTCTTCCAATGGGTTTCCTTCCAGCCGACAACTCCACCAGATCCCAAGCCTCATTTTTGTCCAAAGATGCCATTTCATCAACCATGGCCTCTTTCCATAGTTTTCCATCCTCTAAATCTACTGCCTCCCTAACAGTTCTAGGATCATCATTAGTAATAGATAAAAAAAATTTGAATAGAAAGCATATGGACTGTACCTTTCTGGCTACCTTCTTTCTCGAACTCATCTTCTCATAGCTGGAGTTCATGGCTCTTCATCTTCTGATTCCTCTTCTACTGTAGAGTCTAATTCTTCCTCATTTCACTCAAACTCTATTTTCTCAAGTTCCTTTGGTAGGAATTCATGTTTAATAACATCTTTCACCTCTCTAAACACCACAACTCGGTTGTACACAACCTTCCTTGTTTCTGGGTTCCAAAGCTTATCAATTTTTAAAACATCCTTATACCCAATAAAGATGCACCTTTTAGATTTACTATCCAACTTGGTTCTTTTCTCCTTTGGAACATGTACATATGCATCACGGCCAAATACCCTCAGATGTGAAAGAGATGTTTTTTTACTAGTCCATACCTCATGTGGAGACTTATCCTCCAATGTTGATGAAGGTGATCTATTAACTAGGTAACATGCAGTCTCCACCACCTCTGCCCAAAATTCTTGTCTTACCCCATCACCATTGAGAATGCTTGTCGCCTTTTCCATCAACATCTTGTTCATTCTTTTTGCAAATATGCTTTGTTGAGGTCAGTATGGACCAATCTTCTGTCATGCTATACCACAATTCTTACAAAACTCTTCAAATTATCTCTGCAGAACTCTCCACCATTATCTCTCCTCAACACCTTTATCTTCTTCTCTATCTGGTTTTCCACCAAAGCCTTAAATTCTTTAAACCTGTGAAAGACTTCAGATTTCTTCCTGAGGAAATATATCCATTTATTCCTTAAGAAGTCATCTATAAATGATACATAGTACACATACTTACCCAGTGATGGAACCGACAAAGGTCCAAACACATCACTGTGCACAAGCTCTAATATCTCTTTCGGCCTCTTAGCACTAGACGGGAAACTCACCCGATTCTACTTCCCATACCCACAATGTTCACAGAAATCAAAATACAAAGAACAATTATACACACCTTCTACCATACCATTACCATGAAGTATTCAAAGGTCATTCTCTCCAATATGTCCAAGCCTTTGATGCCATAGCATGATATTTTCTCAAGAAACCACTAGATTTTGTGCACCACTTTTAGGAACCACAAAATTGTTGCACCCATCAATAACAATTCTACCTAGAATATTGTACATAGTTCCAACTTGAAATCCTCACGTCAATACGAGTGCTCCCCTAACCATCTTGCAGGTATCTTTCTTGAACATTGTTTTTACACCTGTATCATTCATCTTGCTTACAAAAATAAGATTTTTAGCCAATACAGGAATATGTAGAACACCAAAAAGTGTTCTAATCCTTCTACCTTGCAACTTTAGCTTTACTTTTCTGCATCCGACGATTCTAGCCTTCATGTCATCCCCTAAGAAGACTGTAGAAATTTTAAATAATATGACACTTATTCATAGAGATTATCCTGATTATACACTATTTGCGGAATGCATGCGTAATACATAACCTCCTCTACGTTGATCATCAATTTGTGGAATTAAAGAAACAATCGCATGCGCACATTGAAACATCAATCACACATATCAACACAGTATGTAATGGGGAAAGCATACAGCTGAAAACCTCTCAACTATCTGTATATTATGATGATAGAGAACATGTAACAATACATAGTACAATACTCCTCACAAGTACTCAGTACTATCTCCACCTGCTACACACAAACTAGCTCAGATCTGAATCAAGTCACAGGTTCAAATCTCCTCGGCTGTTTGCCTGCCTCCACTGCGCAATACCTGTTGAGAATAGATCTGATCCAAGTTCGAATTCCTTGGCTTGTAGTGTGAAATCATCATTGGCAATCTCAATCAATGATTGTGCAAATCTCACACACAACTATAGTCACAACTGATAGTAGTCTCACCCTTTCACCCACCTCTAACACTTGTCTCCACTGAACTGTCCATGCACTGAGTTAACTGATGTATTCTTTAGTTGATTTATGAGTTAATAATTAGTGAATTAATTAATAATTAATTCACACCACTCATCACTAGTGTATTTGTCAGCTAGACTAAATACAACTAGTTCAACTAAGTCAAACTGAGCACAACTCCATCAACTCCTTAATCAACTCCACCAAACTCAATCACTTGAGTTCTAACTAAAGTCCACCATGCAATAGCTCAACTAACCCATAGGAAAAGTGTATTTCCTTCTGGCAGTTGCATGTGCCACATCCGTAGCTCGAACTGAAGTGCTGCAAGAGGATAAGATAATGTTTATAGTCCAAATATTATTAAGAGCTAATAATATTCGACTGTTCTATTTTTTGACTGGCAGTCTACAAATAGACTCCGCCCATATGTCTAAAAATAGAGGTCCATCTATTTTTACCAACATGACCAATCATCCATAAATAGCATCCTGCAACTCATAGACCATGATCCATATGTCTAAAAATAGACTTTGCGCCAAAAATAGCCTGCAGGCCCACTTAGTGAAGGTGACTTCTTTTCACTAAGCTCCATAATCTTGTTGCATTTTCAACAAAGACATCACCATCGTCATATTTCTCATACTCGCAGAACCACTCCCTATGGGGAGTGAAGTAAAATGATGCACCTGAGTCAGCCAGTCATGCCTCATGATCTACATGTGTACTTGAAGAAGAAGCCAAGTACACATCCCCACCTTCATCTGAGGTGGTTTTCACCTCTGTAGAAGGAGCATCATCAGATCCCTTTTCTTTCTCAGGAGATTTAGATCTATAATCCTTTTTGAAGTGCCCTTCATTTCCACATTTCTAGAGCACCTTTACATGTTTTCCTAGAGATTTAGATCTCCCACTCGAGGACTTATTTTTGTTTCTATTATGGGACCGTCCTTATATAGACAAGGCATCTCCATTTTGGCCCTCCATATTTTTTCGTCTCATCTCCTCCTACAGCAAGGATGAAACTATTTCATCAAACATCAAGGTAGTTGTATTGCTACCTATTGCAACAACCAAACTATCCCATGAATTTGGTAGAGAACAAAACAAACTAGTTCACTTATCTTTATCTGAAATTTTAATATCAATAGATAACAACTGGCTTACCACTGTATTAAAGTCATTCAGATGCTTCGTCACCGAGTCTCCATCCTTCATCCTCAAGTTATATAGATTTTTCCATAGGAACAATTTGTTCACCAGAGACTTAGATTGGTACAAAGTCCCTAACTTATCCCACAAAGCCTTCGTCATAGCTTCCCATGATTCATTCAACAATACTGAATATGAGATACACAATCGTATTGTGCTCTTTTCTTTCTGATCAATCTTCATCTAGTCTTCATTTGACGTTGTCGTTAGTTTAGTACCTAGATCTACCGCGATCCACTGATCTTTATCCACTAGCAGATCCTCCATATTGAGTTTCCAATACTCAAAACTCTAACCATTAAATTTCTCAATCTTTATCTTTCCACCGCTCGCCATATTCTTTCACCACAAGGATTGATCCCATAGATCTCTCACTGAATAGGGTCTACCATAGGCCAGAGCAAAACCCTCAGTAAGAAATGCATCCCCTTAAAGTCGAAACAACTTTGATACTGATCCGAAATGGAGAAGATTAGTAATGTTGTGCTAATTCCTCATTCAGAATAAAACCCAAGATGCTTATCATTTTCTTATCAAGTTCTTAAGGATTCACCATTTTTGCTTAATTAACTGATTCCCATGAGAGTTTCTTATGTAAATGTTATAAATAATTTAACATAAAACATATGCTGAACAACAACAAATTAACAACAAATAACATCAAAATACAACACACAACACAAAGATTTGATGAGGAGTTCACCCCTCCTAGGCTACGTCTCTTTGGTCTAGCTTCCAATGCTTGGGCCTCTCTATTATGTTCCAAATTACAACAAAATTGTGTTTACAATGCTCAAATGCCATTGAAACCTATCTCAATGAGTTCAAAATACTCAAAAATGGCTATCTAGCCTCCTTTTGCAACCAATTTGGTGGAAAACTGAAGAAGTTATGACCTCCCCTAGTTTCCCCACTATTCATTCCACAAAATGCTCCACATCCAGCATGATCCTACAAATTAGCCCCAAAAACGTGCTAACTGGGTGAAATTTTTAGTGCGTGGCGGGCCATAATCTGTTAGCCAAATTGAAAATCGCAGTCGGCAATGACCGACAGGCTTAAGGTCTATGAACACAACGATGATGTGTGATTGCGATGTGCGCAAACTCAACGAGAGTATTAATCGGAGCATCTAACCTTATCGCATTTGGGATATCGGGATCAGTGGAAAGCCAATGGTGTTAGATATGTGCGACTATGTAGTATTGCGGTTTGCAATTGTGATATAACATCACAACCCTGATCTCGCTGGGGCTGATTCTGTCGTACTTCACTCCCATCGCCGAAGTGCGATTGCCATTTATCGCATCACAACCCTTCCCTGCTAGGGTGCTGATTCTTTAACATTATCCACCTGTGACTTGTGATTGCTATATGCAGGGGCCAATGGCAGCCTGCCACTTGGTGCCTTCTCATTCGATGAAGGGCCTTGCCACATCATCCAATCTTGCCATGTGAGCAAGTCAAACCGAAACTTTGAATTGCTCCAACTTCTGCATACGAGCTCAGATTTGAGTGTCGTTCACACCATTTGAATCAGAATGATGAGCTCTTCGATCTGAAGCTAAGTTTAACAAAATTTTGACACTTTGATTTTTGACCATAATTTTGAGCACCTGATCAGATACCAAATGTAGGTTTTAAACCTTTACATAAATTAACTGCATATAGATTCTAAAAAAAATAGAAAATAGACAATGGTGAGAGCATAAAACATAAAATATATATACACAAAGATTTTCCCTTGGATCCCACAATCAGGACTACCAGATTGATTTTTCATTATATTCCTTTCAATGTTACAACACATATATATACATGTTGAACCATTCATAAGCCCCAATCCATTAACCTTAGACTAGAACATAATCGTAGTTACTTTGACCATATCTACAAGATACCATGGGTAGAAAACCATCATGCCCAAAACCATATGCAAAACTCATGCACAAAACCATAGGTAGGTCCGCCCACCTAATATAGGGTCCATTTTTTTTTTCCCGGAGCACTGCCCCAGATCCCGTGTAGGGGGACTACTGCCCCCACCCGCCCCCTCTAACCCCTCGCTTCACGCATGGGGCTAGTCATGGAAATAATATAACACACACCCAACAAACATCTTGTATGCTTAATGTTGCTTTAATTGTTGCTTGGTGATATGAAAATCTTTGTCATTAGTATGATATGCATTATTAAATATTCATAATGAATGAGACTTCTTATGCAACAATTAAATATTATGAAAGGGAATTTATTAACCCCTTTATTATATGCTTAAAGAAAATAAGTTATTGAGGTTTGAAACAATGACCTCCAAATCACAGAACTAGTGACTTTCTTGTTAAACCATGTATACAACTTGTGTAGTTAACTCTCTAATCACATACTACAATTTTTTTAAGTATTTTTTTTTATAAAATAAAACCTTAATTCATTATATAAAGAGTGTAATAGCTTTTTTAATGAATAAGATTTTTTTTCACAACTAAGTGTTAAAAGAACTTGTGCCAATAAAAAAAGTTATTAAAATTCAACCAAATTAAAATATTTACATAAATAAAAACAAAATTTAAAGATGTGGCTAATTAACACAAATATTAAATAAAATAAACATCAATACATTAGAGAGCACATTATATACAAAAGTTAGAGTTAATGTGATAAACAATAAAACATGGTAAAAGAGAAAAAAATACAAAATGTGAAAGAAAACACATAATTTAATGGGCTTTTGATAGTCATTGAACAACTCGTATATATATATATATAAATAAGGAAAAGAGCCACATATAGGTAAATGTTTGTATAGTCCTCTGGTCATGGATGCACGTACATTTTTTTTAAGAGAATACTTCGAGGCTTGGTAAATGTTGCTTGTCTTTTGTATACCAAATTTTGCATATGCTGATAAAAAGTCAAGTTGAGCAACAAATGTCATTATGCATTGAATGGGCATTGTAATAACCAAATCAGATAATTTCCACCCTAAGTATGGAAGATCAACTCAGCATGCAATTCCAAAGACAAAGCCCATTAATGGAGCCCTAAGCTGTCAGATCAACATCAGTTCCTCCAAAACTTATAGCCTCAAAGATGTACTGTAATTATACAAAAATATAGGTATACCAGGGGTTATCGCACGAAATGAATATCAATATCCTTGTGGTGAACTTCAACTATTATTTTATCTTTTATAAAATATGTCGTTGCAGGAATATAACAGGTATCCAACATCCTTGGGATCCATAAACTCGATCACATAGTGTCTTTGCGGCGGTTTATATATTTTTCTTCCAAATGGAACCATGTGGAAAAGTAATGGAGGTTTTCAGCGTCAATACAAACAAGTTGGAGAGGTATTGAATTCATTCGACATGATAGACCGTGTGAATGATATTCGTACTCTTCACAAAGTTAGATGCACCAAATAATAATTTTGAATATATAAAAAATAAAGTTGTTGGGGACATCTCCCTTATGATGGGTGGGAGTGTGCAATGTGTTGTTTATATACAACATTCATTATCATTGTTTTTTGACGACAAAGGGATCCTATTGGGAGACTTTGGGTTTCTAACTTCAGCGTTGATATGACATGCTCAACAAAAATGACAATTTTTTGTATGAAGTAAAATGTCATATCCCACATGCAGAGTGAAAATGTACACAGTATTTTATATAGAGTGCATCCATTGCAACTGTAAGACGTAGTTAGTGGCGGGCTTTCAAATAAGAAGTGGGACCATATGTTGAAATTATATGCATATTTTATCAAAACATAATATGAAATGTCCCATATGTATGATGTAAAAGGAGCGTGAAATGCATATCATAGTTCCCATAGGTTGATATAGAGGTAAAATTTTTACACATGGACACTTTTTATGATATGTAATAAAAATATAACAGTGTATTGTAAAGGCGTAAGGGAGCCAAATTATACAATTTTATATAAATAAAAAGAAAGCTAAGGGAAATCAAGTCATACTTTTCATTACGATAAACTCATTTGACGTTTGAATTGTGATAGGAAGCACATTATTCAATAGGAATATGGAGACATTTTTCATGGGAGGGAGGAAGAGGATTTTTCTTTTTTGATTTTCGTGAAGAGTACTAAGGCAATCAAGTCATACTTTTCATTACGATAAACTCATTTGACGTTTGAATTATGATAGGAAGCACATTATTCAATAGGAATATGGAGACATTTTTCATGGGAGGGAGGAAGAGGATTTTTCTTTTTTGATTTTCGTGAAGAGTACTAAGGCCCGTAGAATGGGAAGAAAACACTCGCAATGGCTTGTGGAATTCTTAAGATTGTTGAGGTGCATCAACATTTGGTGACTCCACAAAGTGGTTCACATTGTGTGAACCAGAACTTATAAGACTATAGAGATATAATGGAACTAAGAAAGGTGAAAGTTAAACTAGTAAGAGGAGTGCAAGAAGCAGGAGAAGGTAGATAATATAAAAGGTAAGAATATAAAGTCGTCAGTGTAGTTGAAGATGAATCTTCAGAGGGGACACAAAGGGTAGATTGGTTGACTCAAAATGAAACAGGGGGAGGAAAATAATTCCACTATCTTTATTTCCATTGCCTTTGTGCAGGGACTTTCACATGAGGGAGTCGAGGTCAGTTCGTGCGGGCTTTGTAAGGATGAGCGCGGGGGGGAGAAAGGGGTATATAAATATTTGTTGTGTTCCTTGTTTCATCAAGAAAATTGGTATGTTAGTGATAATCTATGAACAAATATATCTTGTTTTTCACCATCGACTAATTCAAATTGAACCGAAGATCACCTTTCTTTGTAATAACAATAGGGAATACGAATGAGTGGAGGAGGAAGTTGATCAATGATTTGTGGTATAAGGCAAAAAAGTGACATGAAAGCAAATAAAAGCAACACTAAGGGGACATATAGAAAACTAAACATAAATAATCTCAAAGCTGCATAAGAGAATCATAATACATAAAAATTAAAAAAAAAAATTTTTTCTTACTTTTGTCTCACGTTTTGCTTTACTTTTATGCTATGATATTCACTTCTAATTCGCAGCTTTGAGATTATTTATGTTTAGTTTTCTATATGTCCCCTTAGTGTTGCTTTTATTTGCTTTCATGTCACTTTTTTGCCTTATACCACAAATCATTGATCAACTTCCTCCTCCACTCATTCGTATTCCCTATTGTTATTACAAAGAAAGGTGATCTTCAGTTCAATTTGAATTAGTTGATGGTGAAAAACAAGATATGTTCATAGATTATCACTAACATACCAATTTTCTTGATGAAACAAGGAACACAAAAAATATTTATATACCCCTTTCTTCCCCCCGCGCTCATCCTTACAAAGCCCGCACGAACTGACCTCGACTCCCTCATGTGAAAGTCCCTGCACAAAGGCAATGGAAATAAAGATAGTGGAATTATTTTCCTCCCCCTGTTTCATTTTGAGTCAACCAATCTACCCTTATGTATATATATATTTGTTTCTGTGCGTGTGAGATCATTTATTTATGTAGATGTTTATGATTCAAGACTGACTAATGATCATATAGGGTGGCATTGTGCATATAGGAATGCATCCTGAATATTTCATCCGAGATTAATGACTTGTTGGATGGTAGTCAAGTTAGGGTGAGTACCATGCAAACCAACTAGTGTGAGTGGTAAGGAGAGTGGCTTAACAAGAATCCATAAGTATTGTTGGTTGCAATGAATAATGTTCCAACCAAAAACTGTGCGTTTGTGAGCCAGAAAAAAAGTATGAAAGGATGTAGACAAATCATGATACGGGCTTACATTGAAAAACACAAATGTGTCATGTGAACATGCCTCATATCGTGGAAAAGAATAGGACTCATATGCAAAAGACATTTCAAACCCAAACACTTCATATTCAACAGGTTGGGTTGAAGAAACCCCTTCAAAGTCCAATATAAATACTTTATTTTAGATTTTATGAAAGAGGTGTTGTCATTCATATCAAACAAGTACCTTTCATAACCAAGACTCAACCTTTCACAAGGACGAAACTCTACCTCCATTTTGTCAAGTAATAAATCATCATTCAAATCAAGGAATGATTTCATACCATCATGACCAAACCATTCCTCACTATAATCATTATACATGACATTGAACACAAGGTAGAGGAGGTTGGGATCAGTCTGGGGTTGAATATAATTGCATGAAAATGTGTGAGAGGTGACAAGGGAATCACAACAAGGAGGTGAACTTCAATCACCCTTGAATGTAAAAGCATCTAAGTCAGGAGAAACAACATGATAATCATGCGAGATGATGTGATGGTGATCATCATTCAATGCACTGTCTTGACCACAAATGACAAGAATCATACTCAAGTTTTGAAAGAAAGGGTTCATTAAAAGGATCAATTAGAGATTGGCAAGAAATTTTTTCCTCAAGGCGACACATATGATCTTGTAAATATTGAAAGGTAAACATCAAAGAAGAAGGATCAGGATGCACGTCATTAAGCTCAAGGGAGAAACTAGTTCTATGGGTTTGCTCTTCGAAACCAATACAAGTAACTAAGGAATGATCAAGACTTTGAATGTTTCTTTCCTCTAGATGCCACCTGTATAGAGGAGGTATGAGACTATAATAATGCAGATAGGAAGATAAATTAGTAGTTTGAATAGATTCAGGGATGAGGTTGTAAAGATTGACAAATCATAGATTGAAAGCGAGAATGATTTCACCCTTTTCCATGCATAACTAGTTAAAGTTTTTAAGGTGACCATAAGGATTCTTCAGAGTACCAAAAGTCTAGGTGAACTAGTAAGCAAGTTCATCCCAAGTGGAAAAACATTCATTAGGGAGGTCGAAAAATAGCGAAGCAACATGTCCTTGAAGGGAGTTAAAAAACAAAAGCATACAACTGTAATTTTCATTGACCCCAAGGATCATGCATGCATTGGAGAATGCATGGAAATGCTCCTTTACAGTAACATTCCCATCACCATAAAACAAAGGTAGATGTTGTTTGAATTTGGGTGGAAGAGGTTTGATCGAATGTGTAAGTTTTAGAGGAGAAGGTGTAAACCAAGTGCTCTCGTTTTTTTCCTCTACGTAGGTAAAGATTCCATGTTAGTAAAAGATATTTTCAGGGTTGGAAGATGAAGTGGTTGGCATACTATGACAAGATAGAAAGTGGTTAATAAAAACCATACTCGACTAAAATAAAATTTCAATGAAAACCAAAAGGGAGATAAACTAAACGCTCCCTAATATGGTCACTACAAATATGTTGATGTTTTGGAATTAAGGGTTTCTCCAACACTACACCCACATCAACATCTCAGACTCCTCAACAGTTGTCGAGGTGTAATGGGAACACTATCCTGCAATTTTAAGCCACTCGAGTCAAAGTTGAGTCCCGACACTAATAATAGCGCAAATTAACCCACTCACAAGTCAAGAAAAGAAAAACAAAACATAACTATCCTACCCTTAAACACAAAACCATATATAAAGTAGCAAACCAATCAATTAAATAAGATTTGGACCTTAGATCACTGTAGGGCCTAAGTCGCATGTAACTTATATAATGAAGAAAATAAAATGACTACAAAGCCTTTATGTGTGAACAATTAAATAGACAATAACCCTCCTTATAATGGTGAACATTAAATGCATAAATACGTGAACGAATAAATGAAAGCATCATGTACACTTAATGTTGATTTTATTCTTGTTTGGTGATATGAAAATATTTGTCATTAGTATGATATGTGTTATCAAATATTCATAATGAATAAGAGTTCTTTATACAACAATCTAATATTATTGGGGTTTGAAACAAAAGGGGGTTTCAAACTATGACCTCCAAGTTACACAACTAATGACTTTCCCATTAAACCATATTTACAATTTGTGTAATTAACTCTCTAATCACATACTGCAATTGTTGTTTATGTATTTGTTTTAGGAAAGAAAACCTTAATTCATTGAATTAAGTAAATAGTGTAATAGAATTTTTTAATGAATAAAATATTTTTGAACTTATAGCATGAAAGAAGTTAAGAAAATTAAACCAAATTAAAATATGTACTGAAATAAAAACAACACTTAAAAATCTAACTAACACAAATATTAAATAAACTAAAAATCAAGATATTATAGAACACAGTATATACAGAAATTAGAGTTAATGCGTTAAACTATAAAACGTGGTAAAAGAGCATAATTTATAGAAGGTGAAAAAAAACACATAAATTTACAGGACTTTACGACTGGAAAAAAGAAAATTAATACATGTATACACAGAAAAATAAAGGTAAAGTTTGAAAATCAATGAGAAAATGTGACCTCAGATTCCAAAGACCATCAGAGAGGGGTTTGACCAGCAACGGAAACTATTCTTCATTTTATTGCATTTTTAACCAAGTACACTTTTATTGGGTGGAATATGTGGGAAACAGAAGAGTAGTCAATTTAAACCAATTGACAATGAGTAAGAAGATTTGTCGTGGATAATACTCACAGAGATACAAATTGAAATGGTAAAACCGTGAAACTAATGCAATAACAACTCTGACCTTTACTTGGTTGTAAACAAGTGGAGCTATGCAGTCACTTTCCAGGAGGGGAGGTGCTCGAAAAGGCATCCCCTTGCAGACTTGGAAATTACATCACACAAATATAATTTAGTCGCCCAGGAGGAGAACTAGGAATAGGAATAAAATAAAGAAAGTCTTACTACCTAGCCGCTCTCATTCACACATGAGCAACATCTGGGTGTACAAAGAGGGAATCCTTTGTTTGATGTCATTGCTTTCTTTATATGATCTCCTCAGGCATTTGGACGATTTTAATCCTTGTTGAATTGGCCATCAGATGAATGTTGGGTCGTTGTATTCGTTGAACTGTCTGGGAAACTGCTCTGCCTCAATCTAACTTTGTTTAAGATCAATTATCTGATATATATGTGCTTGCACTCGTTAGTATACTAATTAAGAAATACAAATTTGATCATGCTCCTATTTTATCACACCATTTTTTTATGATTGTCCCTTTTTTTTCCATAGAGAACAAACATTTTGATATGGATTGTGACTCCATGGTCTTTTCGCTCAATTCTCGTCATTTCAAGTGTGAAACCAAAGGTTTACATAAAACTGCAAGCATGCAGATCCTCGTCATTGAATATACTTCTCGGTGAATGTTGTCTATTCGTCGTGAAAAATTCAGGTTGCAGATAGTTATTGATGTAATCATTGTTTCCGATTGTCACAAGAAATGTAGGCTTTGAAAGAAACAATTGCATGGCTTCTGAGTCTCTCAATAGTGCATTCAAGTCCACCTTTACCTCCGTCTCATGGACAAATAATAAGCAAGCCTTTCCATCGACTGTCATAATGTATTTTCTTTTTGTGTGTGCCAACTCCTTTGAGATTGGGCGGTACACATCATAATAACATGATAGACTGCATGAGGAGTCATAACATTTTTTTTGTAGTTGTTTGAACAACTCAGTAAATATATCCATATATATAAAAAAGAGGAAAAGAGTTAAAAGAGACAAAGGGTAATAGAGCCGCACATAGGTAAATGTCTACACAGTCCTGTGGTCATGGATGCACTTACGTTCTTTTTTTAAGGGCAAGTTGAGCAACAAATGCCATTATGCATTGAATGGGTGTTGTAACAACTAAATCAGATCGTTTCCACCCTAACAATGGAAGATCAACTAAGTATGCAATTCCAAAGATAAATCCCATCAACGGAGCCCCAAGCTGTAACATCAACATCAGTTCCCTAAAACTTACGACAATAAAGACATAGTGTAATTACGCTGATAAGCGTCAATAACTTGGGCATTTTAATACATGTGCTAATTAATCATTATCATTTTGATCTGATGGTCTAAGTTGAAAGATGCGGGTATGTTCTAGTCCTTGCCACCCCATTAGATAACTTTTTTGAATATCTAAATCTGAGTGTTTAAACCATATTTAAAATAATTTTTTACCAAATCCTAATTAAAATTTTACTGTGAGTGGTTAATGGCCACGTATAGAGATTAAAAGCTTAAATTTAAAATAATTAAAAATTGTATATGCAAGTGAAACGAATGTCGATTTAAATTCCTAAACTTATGGTTGTTAGAACATGGAGGAATAACTCGCAACATGGATAAATAACGTAAAGTTTCTTCACGGAGCATCTCATAAACTTGACCTAATATCGATTTAAATTCTTAAACATATGGTTGTTAGAACATGGATAAATAACGTATAGTTTGTTAGCCAAGCATCTCATAAAGTTTCTTGGGAGTTTTCATTTTCTCCCTTTTCCTACTATCTCTTTTTCGTGGAGCATCTCATAAAGTTTTTTGGGCGTTTGGAAATCTTGTTCGGCTTGTCGGGAGGGCTCTACTCATGAGCCGAAAGAGGGTCGTGACATTGGAGAAGGTGGGAAGTTCAAGTCAGAATTGAGAGCGTGCATAATTCAAGTAATTATATGGGATCCACTGTCGGGGTCTTGTCATAGACTATTTCTGCTTTTCAATCCCGCGACCATTTATGGTGTAATCAATTGGCTCCCAGAACTGTGGCCTCAACATTTCATCCTTGAAGCCTTTATCGAGGTAACCCTGTCATGTTGGGTTCAGTTTGGAGTTTTTCTTGTGACGTGCTGGAATTTTACAGCCTTGAAGTCCTTGCTGGAATTTTACAGCCTTGAAGTCCTTGACACTCAGGTTAGTGCATGGGAGGATAGTGTGTGTGAACAGCCCCATTCTTTCATGCGCAGATAGGGTGGCAAGGTTTACATTCCCAATGTTAATTTTGTCTTTCCTTAATGAATTTGAATTTCTTGGGTCTTGGTCTCTTCCTATTCTAATAGCTATTTTGGCAAGAAGCAAGATGTAGGGACTTTCGATGCTGGTTTTTTTGGTTATGCTACCACTTCTTTGGTGGTGAGCTTTCTTAGGGCACCAGTTTCTTCAAGTTCGGTCTATTTTCAACATTAACGGCTCACCAGAAACTTCTATTTTATCTTGGGTGGGTGTTAAGCTCCGGGCGTGGCATTTTTGGTGGGTGTTAAGCTCCGGGCGTGGCATTTTTGGTGTCAGAGAAATTCCATCAATAGAGGCAATTATGTTGGTGTACAGGTTTCGTGCTTGTTGTTTCAAGCATGGATGATCCATCAACGCAACCATCCCTATAGAGGAGGTGGCCACAGGGGCATCAAAGAGCTTGCGTGGAGGGGGCAGGTGAGAGAAGTGGCGACGAGCAAGGTGGCATTGAAATTGAAGGAGAAATTGTGCAAGGCCTTACCCTTTCTCTCGGTCCCATAATTCAACTTTATTTTCTTTTTCAGGATTCCAGATCAGTTGAGAGATATCCAAACCAACCTATATATCCTGTGTGAACACTTATATGAAGATCAAAATGACCGTGTCAGAGTATATTAATGATATTTAATCTTTAATCTATTTTTGTTGTGTGTATTTATCATATATTTTTTCTAATTTAATCTATTTTTGTTCTGTATTTATCATATATTTTTTCTAATTTAATAGTTACACAGTACCATTTTTAATTAGGTATGTGTTGAAAATAATAATAACTATTATTTCTCTGCTAAGATAAATTAATACAACATAATAATTAATTAGGATCTAATTGTTTTTGTTTCTTCACTTAAATCAATTTTTTTTTTTACATACTTACTCCTCCCCCTCCCTGGCCAAAGTAACACTAGGCTTGTTGGAAACATCCGAAAAAGAAAAAAAGAGCATGAATACTAGGCTTGAACTTGTCATGCCATATCAGATCGCACTCTAAAAGCCAATAGACTTCTACAAGGTCCCATCCATTTAGCAAACACCTATTCAATTTGAATTATTGAATTGAAAGAGTTTATTTGGAGTTTTTTGTTCAAATAATGGAGTAGAATGCCAAAAGTCAAACGTTTCATGATTAAATGAGGAGATAATTGCA
The DNA here is from genome assembly GCA_000404065.3 of Pinus taeda. NCBI lineage: Eukaryota > Viridiplantae > Streptophyta > Pinopsida > Pinales > Pinaceae > Pinus > Pinus taeda. The sequence goes on from APFE030417042.1 coordinate 90,836, forward strand.
TGTGCCACTTTGCATATAGAAGGAAAATGGTTTATCCAAGGGAGCATTGGAATACTTCAAGATGGGGCTCCATGGTCAACCGGTGAATAACACACCAATTAGTTTCACACACTCATTATATTTTAACCAAACTTTGCATATAGATTCTCAAATGTTCTCAACTTTGTTAACGCCATATGTTCTCAACTTTCTCACTTTCTCTGGAAAGCATTCATAGTGAATGAGGAGTTTTGCATAACGAAGATACAGAGAAACAAAACCAACCAGGAATGGTTCGATAATTTTTTATATTGTTACTAAGAGTGTCGCTCATTTTTGGGTATCCCTAATTTTCCATCAAAGTTCCACACCAATGTTGAATAGACTAGATAATCTACAAAGGCATCGTGTTCCTGATATCCATGGGAACCTGTGATGGTTTTTTTGCATGTATAAAAAACATGCCAAACTTCCACGCACAAAATTAATTTGAATGCACAGATAAAACCAGAATGAATCTAATATTTGATTTACACGATCTAGCAACACAATATATTCCAAATTTGAGTCCTTTAGAGTGTACATAATCCGCAAGAAACTTTGAAGCTTCCCAACCAGATTAGCCATACAATCCATATACTCTTTGAAAATTCTATAACAATTAAAAATTTATAAATCTATAGCAAGTGAACGAGTCTTATAATTTACTTTGGCATCTGGATTCAAATCATCCCATCTTTTCATTTTACAAAAACTCGTTGCCTCAATTCCATATTTTTAATTTGAATTACAAAGAAAATTACAATTTTATTATAACCTGATAAAAATAGCTAAATCATACACAGTTACAGAAATACAATTATATTAAGCACAAATGGTGCATGTGTAATCACACTCACACACAGATTACTCTATTAAATAGAGTTTCTGAGATCCAACTTATTCCTAAATTAGATAGAGAGGTTGAGAGAATTTCTCAACCATCACAAACCAACTTCTTAAATATGGAATGTAAGCATTAACTCCAACATCCCCCCTTAATGATTACATTACATGAAAATAACAAAATAATCACGCTTATCAGTAAATGCTCCATCAAGTTGCCTCATAACCCTCGGAAAGGTGTAGTTGGCAAGTTGGATTCCCGAGTTCCCTTCCTCAACTCCCGAATCAAGGACCTCCCGAAGTCAATTACTGGACAACATCCTAATCTGTCGCATAACCTCATTAGGAAACCACTTCCATGTCTACCACTAATGAGGGATCCTTCCCTAGATCTGCAATTGCCATACTATCTGGACAACCATCCATATTGAGCCTTAATGCTACTTGATTTCTTCAAACATTTTATAATAATGGAAATTAAACTAATATAATCACAAATGTATTTTTCCAAAAAACCGGTATAGTCACGGCAACAGTGACTGTCACAACGCATTTATCGCTGTGTCTCTGTGTGAATATCAGACACGGTTCTCTGTCTCTCATATCTGGACTGGCTTGTTTGATCATATCTCTTTGCAACTCATATTCTTCCCAAAACCCATAAATATCGGCCAATATCACTATGATAAAAGGACATGTAGCAATGAAACATCTGCAATGGCCATCTCTGATATAACTTACAATAAAATCAGCTACGACCGGGCTTTCTCTGCGCCCCAATCAATGTTCTAAAATTGTGGTCAACCTATAGTCACCATAATCAATGTTCTAAAATTGTGGTCAACCTATATTCAACCATATTTATTTTAGTGAACTAAGTTTATTTTAGAGTTTATAATTTTTATTTTAGGATTTATAGACCTTAGTTTTATAATATCAATCCTTTGTGTTTGTATTCCTATCGTTTAATATTAAAACTAAATCCAATGTATTAGTAGGTTTATATATAGATTGCAATGAAAAATTCATAAATAAAATAAAAAACTCATATATCATCTCTACCATTTAAAATTTTAGGTTATTAAATATTTAAAAAAATGAACATTTTTAATATTAGTTATTATAAATTCATAAGAGTTATTATTAATAAATAAATAATATATTTTAAAAAAATATAAAATAAAATTATCATTAATAAACAATGAATTTGAAAATAATATATATAAATAAAAATTATAATAATCTCATTAATACAATATTAATCATGTTTAATAACATCTTTTATTTGATTAATATTATAAATCTAAGTGATTAATAAATTCAAGGATTTAATCTCTCTGGTTTATTAATTCCATAGTCACCATAATCAATGTTCTAAAATTGTGGTCAACCCATAGTCAACCATATTTATTTTAGTGAACTAGGTTTATTTTAGGGTTTATAATTTTTATTTTAGGATATATATACCTTAGTTTTATAATATAAATCCCCTGCGTTTAATATTATTCCCTTGGGTTGATAATACATTGGAGTTTTATAATTGTTCCCTTGGGTTTATAATATCAATCTCTTAGGTTTATTAATATAAGGGTTTGTATTCCTAGTGTATAATATTATTTATAAGGTTTATAATATTAATCCTACTATTGAATATTAAAACTAAATCCAATGTACTAGTAGTTTTATATATAAATTGCAATGAAGAATTCATAAATAAGATAAAAAACTCATATGTGATCTCCACCATTTACAATTTTAGGTTATTAAATATTTCAAAAAAATAACATTTTAAATAATTAGTTATTAAAAAATTATAATAGTTATTATAAAATAAATAATATATTTTAAAATATATTTAATAAAAATTATCATTAATAATAATGAATTTGAAAACAATATTCTTAATTAAAAAAACTATGAACATCGTTAGTACAATATTAATCATGTTTAATAACATCTCTTATTTGATTAATATAATATACCTAAGTGATTAATAAATCCAAGGATTTAATCTCTTCGGTTTATTAATTCCATAGTCACCATAAACAATGTTCTAAAATTGTGGTCAACCCGTAGTCAACCATATTTATTTTAGTGAAGTAGGTTTATTTTTGGGTTTATAATTTTTATTTTAGGATTTATATACCATAGTTTTATAATATCAATCCCTTGGGTTTATAACACATTGGAGATTTAGAATTATTCCCTTGGCTTTATAATATCAATCCCTTAGGTTTATTAATGTAAGAGGTTGTATTCCTTGGGTATAATATTATTCATAGGTTTTATAATATTAATACTAGTGTTTAATATAAATCTCTTGGGTTTATAATCACGGTCAGCCATGGTCCAATGTCACATTGTAACAAAGATTGTCTCAACATGAAAATCAACCATGGTCTACCATGGTCAACCATAGTCTGACGTCGCATTGCGCCAAAGATTGTCCCAGTATGAAAATGAAGCATGGTCAACCATGGTAAATCGTGTCTATTTTTTGGTTTATAATATTTATCTTAGGTTTTATATGCCTTGGGTTTATAGTATTTATCCCTTGGGTGAAAAATTATTCCCTTGGGTTTTTACTATTAATCACTTTGGTTTCTAATATCAATCCCTTATATTTTTTAATCTAAGGATTCTTATTCATAGAGCTCAATATTATTCATAGGATTTAGAATATTAATACTTGGGTCTAATATAAATCCCCTTGGTTTATGATCATGGTCAACCATGGTCCAACGTCACATTAAGACAAAAAAATTCTCAATATAAAAATCAACCATGGTCCAACATTGCATTGTGACAAAAGATTGTCGGCATATGAAAATAAATCATGTTCAACCATGTTGGAATGTTGCATTGTGAAAAATATTGTCTCAATGTGAAAACCAACCATGGTTAACCATGATAATTTTAGGGTTTACAATATTTATCTTAGGGTTTATATATCTTAGGTTATTTATCCCTTGTGTGTAATATTATTACCTTGGGTGTTTAGTATTGATCCCTCGGGTTTATTAATCTAAGGGTTCATATTCCTAGGGTGTACTATTATTCATAGGGTTAATAATATTAACCCTTTTGTTTACTATAAATCCCGTAGACTTAGTTAATTAAATTGGATTGATAATATTCATCCCTTTGGTTTAAGATTACTCCAAATAGTAGCCAAATATAGATAACTATAGTAAACCATATTTATTTAAGGGTTTATAATATTTATTTTAGGGTTTCTGTACCTTTAGTTTATTATATTAATCTCTTGGATATAATATCATTGGTCAACCATGTTGCAATGTCGCATTGTGACAAATATTGTCTCAATATGAAAATCAAACATGGTTAACCATCATAATTTTAGGGCTTACTTCCCATAGCTTTAAAATATAAATACTTTGGGTTTATTAATCTAAGGGTCCATATTCCTTTTTTGTACTATTATTCATATGGTTTCATATTCATAGGGTGTACTACTATTCATATGGTTCATAATATTAATACTTTGGTTTAATTTAAATCTCATAAATCTCCAAACAATAGTCAACCATGATCAACCATATTCAACCATGGTTATTTTAGGATTGTAATATTTATTTTAGAGTTTGTATACCTTGAGATTATAAGATTAATCCCTTGGATATAATATCTATGGTCAATCATGTTGCATCATCCCATTGTGAAAAATATTGTCTCAATATAAAAATCAACCATGGTCAACGATGATATTTATGTTAGGGTTTATTTACCTTGGGTTTATAATATTAATTCCTTGGATTTAATATTTTTCACTTGGGTTTGTAATCCATTGAGATTTTAGTATTAACACCTTGGGTTTATTATTCCCTCGGGTTTATAATATAAATATATTGGGTTTATTAATCTAAGGGTTCATATACATAGGGTATAATATTATTCATAGGGTTTATAATATTATACATAGGGTTTAATATAAATCCCTTAGGTTTATAATCATTTTCAACCGTAGTCCAACATCACATTATGACAAATATTGTCTCAATATAAAAATCAACCATGGTCAACCATATTCAACCATGGTTAACATTGGTAAACCATTGAGTTTATTCATAGGGTTTATAATATTTAGGGTTTACAATATTTATCTTAGGGTTTATATATCTTTGGTATATAATATTTATGCCTTCTTTGTAATATTATTACCTTGGGTGTTTAGTATTAATCTGTTGGGTTTATTATTCCCGTGGGTTTATAATATTAATACCTTATGTTTATTAATCTAAGGGTTCATATTCATAGGGTGTACTATTATTCATATGGTTCATAATATTAATACTTTGGTTTAATTTAAATCTCATAAATCTCCAAACAATAGTCAACCATGGTCAACTATATTCAACCATAATCAACCATATTTATTTTATTCAACCATGTTTATTTTAGGGTTTGTAATATTTATTTTAAAGTTTGTATACCTTGAGATTATAATATTAATCCCTTGGATATAATATCTATGGTCAATCATGCTGCATCATCACATTGTGAAAAATATTGTCTTAATATAAAAATCAACCATGGTCAACGATGATATTTATGTTAGGGTTTATTTACCTTGGGTTTATAATATTAATTCCTTTGCTTTAATATTTTTCACTTGGATTTGTAATCCTTTGGGATTTTAGTATTAACACCTTGGGTTTATTATTCCCTTGGGTTTCTAATATAAATATATTGGGTTTATTAATCTAAGGGTTCATATACATAGGGTATAATATTATTCATAGGGTTTATAATATTATACATAGGGTTTAATATAAATCCCTTGGGTTTATAATCATTTTTAACTGCAGTCCGACATCACATTATGACAAATATTGTCTCAATATTAAAATCAAACATGGTCAATATTGGTAAACCATTGGGTTTATTCATAGGATCTATAATATTAATCTTCAGGTTTAATATAAATCCTTTGGGATTATAATCATGGTAAACCTTAATCAACCATGGTCCAATGTCACATTGTAGCAAAGATTGTCTCAATAAGAAAATGAACCATTGTCAATCATCGTTAACCATGGTCAACAATGGTAAACAATTGTCAATGATCATAGACCATGGTAAATCATGGTTAGGCACCGTCTGATGTCACATTGTGACAATATCGAAATCAATCATCATCCAACGTCGCATTGTGACAAAGATGATCTCAATATGAAAATCAGCCTTGGTAAACCTTAGTCAACCATGTTTATTTGAGGGTTTATAATATTTATTTTAGGGTTTATTTACCTTCGGTTTATAATATTAATACCTTGGGCTTATTAATCCATGGGTTCATATTCCTAGGTTATAATATTATTCATAGGGTTTATAATATTAATCATAGTGTTTGATAAAAATCCTTTGGGTTTATAATCATTGTCAACGATGGTCAACCATGGTCCAATGCGTCATTGTGAGAAAGACTGTGTAAATATAATAAACAACCATGGTCCAACATCACATCTTGACAAAGATTGTCTCAATATGGAAATCAACCTTGGTCAACCATGGTCAATGATGGACCAACGTCGCATTGTCGCAAAGATTAACTTAATATGAAAATCAACCATGGTAAACCATAGTTAACCATGCTTATTTTAGGGTTTATAATATTTATCTTATTGCTCATATACCTTGGGTTTATAATATTAATCCCTTGGGTTTAGTATTATTCCCTTGGGTTTATAATCCCTTGGGGTTTTAGTATTAACCTCTCCATCTTATAATATCAATCCCTTGAGTTTATTAATTTAAGGGTTCGTATTCCTAGACAAAGATTCTCTTAATATGAAATTGAACCATGGTCAGTTGTTGTCAACAATGGTAAACCATTGTGAATCGTCGTCAACCATGGTCAATCATGGTCAACAAGGATCGAATGCCACATTCGTCTAAAAAAATTTCAAGCATTGCATTGTCACAAACATTGTTTCAATGTGATAATAAATCTAATAATGTTTGTTGCAATGTTATATTTCATTGAAATTTATTCAATGTTGTAATGTGGCATTAGAAAATTGTGGTTTAATATTAGGTTTCTAATATTGTGTTTAATATTAGATTTATAATTTTAGAGTTTAATATTGGGATTATAATATAGGGTTTTTATTATTGGGTTTAATATTAATCCTACTATTTATATCAATCCCTTGGGTTTATTAATCCCCTAGGTTTATAATACTAATACCTTGGGTTTATTAATCTTTTAGGTTTATCAATCCCTTAGGATGATTAATTGCTTGGGCTTATGATATTGAGACAATATTTCTCATTGTGAGAAAGCTTTGTTTGAATATGAAAATCAACCATGGTCTACCATGGTCAACCATGGTGCAATGTGACATTATGACAACGATTGTCTCAATATGAAAACCAACCATGATCAACCATGGACAATGATGGTCCAATGTCGCATTGTGGCAAAGATTAGCTCAATATGAAAATCAACCATGGTAAACGACAATTAACCATGTTTTTTATAATATTTATCTTAGTGTCTATATACCTTGGGTTTATTATATCAATCCATTGGGTTTAATATTATTCCCTTGGGTTTATAATCCCTTGGGGTTTTAATATTAATCCCTTGGGGTTATAATATCAATCCCTTGGGTTTATTAATTTAAGGGTTCATATTCCTAGACAAAGATTGTCTTAATATGAAAATGGACCATGGTCAAGTGTTGTAAAATAATCAACCATGGTTTACCATGGTCAACGATGGTGCAACGTCACATGATGACAAAGATTGTCTCAATATGAAAGCCAACCATGATCAACCATGGAAAATGATGGTCCAACGTCGCATTGTGGCAAAGATTAGCCCAATATGAAAATCAACCATTGTAAACGACAATTAACCATGTCGTTTATAATATTTATCTTAGTGTCTATATACCTTGGGTTTATAATATTAATCCGTTGGGTTTATCATCCCTTGGGGATTTAATATTAATTCCTTGGGTTTATAATATCAATCCCTTGTGTTTATTAATTTAAGGATTCATATTCCTAGAGGAAGATTGTCTTAATATGAAAATGAACCATGGTCAACTATTGTAAACAATGGTAAACCATTGTTAGTCATCGTCAACCATAGTCAATCATGGTTAACAAGGATCGAATGCCACATTTGTCTAAAAAAATTTCAAGCATTGCATTGTCGCAAACATTATCTCAGTGTGATAATCAATTCAATAATAATGCGATATTCAATGTTGTAATGTGACTTTAGAAAAATGGGGTTTGATATTAGGGTTTCAAATATTAGGTTTCTAATATTGTGTTTAACATTAGATTTATTATTTTAGAGTTTAATATTGGGATTATAACATTAGAGTTTTTATTATTAGGTTTAATATTAATCTTGGGGTTTTAGTATAAATCCCTTGGGTTTATTGTTCCTTTGAGTTTAAAATATCAATTTCTTGGGTGTATTATTCCCCGGCCAACCATGGTTTGTTATGAAGTCAACCATGGTCCAATATGGAATTGTGATAAGGATTGTCTCAATATGAAAATCAACGATGGTCAATCATGTTTATTTTAGCGTTTATAATATTTATCTTAGGGTTTATATACATTAGGTTTATAATATTAGTCCCTTGTGTTTAATATTATTCCCTTGGGTTCATAATCCCTTGGGTTTATTATTCCTTTGGGTTTATAATATCAATCCCTTGGGTTTATTTTTCCATTAGGTTTATAATATCAATCATGATCAACCATTGCCAATCATATCCAACCATTACCAGCCATGGTTGAATGTTGCGTTGTGACAAGGATTGTCTCACCATGAAAATAAACCATGTTTATTTTAGAGTTTGTAATATTTATATTAGGGTTTCAAATATTAGGTTTCTAATATTGTGTTTAATATTAGGTTTATTATTTTAGAGTTTAATATTGGGATTATAATATTAGGGTTTTTATTATTGGCTTTAATATTAATCCCGAGGTTTTAGTATAAAATCCCTTGGGTTTTATGTTCCTTGTGTTTATAATATCAATTGCTTGGGTGTATTATTCCCTGGCCAACCATGGTTTTTTATGAAGTCAACCATTGTCCAATATGGAATTGTGATAAGGATTGTGTCAATATGAAAATCAACGATGGTTAATCATGTTTATTTTAGTGTTTATAATAATTATCTAAGGGTTTATATACATTGGGTTTATAATATTAGTCTCTTGGGTTTAATATTATTCCTTTGGGTTTATAATATCAATCCCTTGAGTTTATTTTTCCCTTAGGTTTATAATATCAATCATGATCAACCATTATCAATCATATCCAACCATGGCTAGCCATGGTTGAATGTCCCATTGTGACAAAGATTGTCTCACCATGAAAATAAACCATGTTTATTTTAGAGTTTATAATATTTATATTAGGGTTTACCAATGTTGGGTTTATAATATTAATGTATTGGGTTTAATATTATTGCCTTGTGTTCATAATCCCTTGGGGTTTTAGTATTAATATCTTAGGTTTATTATTAATCCGGGTTTATAATATCAATCATGGTAAGCTTTATTAATCTCTTGTGTTTGTAATATCGATCACTTGCGCTTCTTGATCCCTTAGGTCTTTAATATTTATCCCTTGGGCTCACTAATTCCTTGGGTTTATAATATTGAACGATTGAGTAACTTATTAGTTCCTAGGGTTTATAATATTAATAATCCCTTTGGTTTACTAATCCTTTGAGTTTAAAATATTAATTCTTAGGGTTTATTAATTCAACCATCTTTATTTTAGTGTTAATCCCTTGGGTTTATTATTCCCTTAGTTTTATAATATCAATCATGGTCAACCATTATCAATCATAGCCAACCATGATCAACCATGGTTGAATGTCACGTTGTGATAAGGATTGTGTGATTATGAAAATAAACCATGTCATTTTTAGTGTTTGTAATATTTATATTCGGGTTTACCAATGTTGGGTTTATAATATTAGTCCCTTCGATTTAATATCATTCCCTTGTGTTCATAATCCCTTGGGGTTTTAGTATTAATCCCTTGGGTTCATAATATCAATCCCTTGGGTTTATAATATCAATCATGGTCAACCATTGTCTGATCTCGCATTATACCAAAAATTGTCTCCACATAGGGTTTATATACCTTGGATTTATAATATTAGTCCCTTGGGTTTAATATTATTCCCTTAGGTTCATAATCCGTTGGGGTTGTAGTATTAATCCCTTGTCTTTATTATTGATTTGGGTTTATTATTCCTCAGTCAACCATGGTCCAACATGGAATTGTGATAAGGATTGTCTCAATCTAAAAATCAACGATGGTGAATCATGTTTATTTTAGTGTTTATAATATTTATCTTAAGATTTATATACATTGGGTTTATAATATTAGTCCCTTGGGTTTAATATTATTCTATTTGGTTTTAGTATTAATCCCTTGGGTTTATTATTCACTTATCACAATTATGATTACTATTGGACCATGGGTTGTTATTATGAGTCAACATCACAACAACAACACAACAACTACTACTACTACTACTACTATTATTATTATTATATATAATATAATACTTATATATATTATTATTATAATAATGTAATCATAATAATAATATTATTATCCATTATTGTTATTACTAATTAATATTAATATTATAATACTAATATAATAATCATAAATATAGGTTGTCATTATTTATAGAGATTAAGATGGCGAATCATGTTTATTTTAGTGTTTATAATATTTATCTTAGGGTTTATATACATTGGGTTTATAATATTAATCTCTTGGGTTTAATATTATTCCATTGGATTTTAGTATTAATCCCTTGGGTTTATTATTCACTTATCACAATTCTAATTATTATTGAACCATGGGTTGTTATGGGCTGCTATTATGAGTTAATAATAATAAAATAATAATAATAATAATTAAATTATATTATTATTATATAATATAATGATAATATAATTAGTAATAATATATTATGATGATGATGAGATGGTTAACGTCCACTGAAGACCAAACTTGGTCTATCGGACCTAAAGAAACAAATTATTTAGTTTGATTTAAGATTTTATTCCTATGCTCAAAAAGCTTGGAGAGAAGCCTCCCAAGCTCACTATAATTTTGACATCATAAAAGGCTAGAAAGGTCAGTATTGTGACAAAGATTATGAAACTGAGATCTAATGTGGTTGTATGCGAGGCACTCTAAGAAGAAGTGGTTTTCATCCTCGATGTTCCTATTCTCACAGAGATGGAAAATCCTTTCCATCCATGGTGTTTTAGGAATTGCCCAACGACCTGTTTCACTATGGAGTTCATGAGAGTTCATTCTAATCTTCCCTATATTAATTTTCTTCTTTGAGCTAGTTAAAACAGAGAGATGCTTTTGATCTTCTAGGGTGGGGTTGATGAACTTCTTATAATAACTTAATTTTCTTTTAGTTGCTAAATCTTTCTCACACCACATTTTTTCTTTGAACTTAAAAGTAACAATATTTTTAATGTTATTAATGTTCTGTAATGCATCATTCTTGTTGATCTCCCAATGGTTTAACCAAGCCCTTGTGTCTTTATACCACCCCCGCTTGAGCCTTAGGTGGTTTTGGCTGGAATTTAAAGCTAGCTTAGGAAGTCTATGATATCCTATGTTATTGAGTTTGTGCTTGTACAATAGAAGCCTAGTCATAGCTAGGCTCTCGATAGGGGAGAGACCTACTTCTATAAGGAGAATAAGATAGGGTGTATTGCTTTAAATTTTCAGGTTATACATTATAAAACACTTCTGGATTTGCTCAATCGTTCCCCAAGATTCTCTAGAGATACTGCAACCCCAGACCCCACATCTATATAAGATAACAAGAGCGACTAAAGTTTGAAAGAGGAACTTCTTTTTATCCCACATTACGAGGTTTGACGTTTTACAATTATTTTCAAGACCAAAATAAGCTTTCCACCCCCCATTAATCCTTTTCTCAATGCTATAGTTCTAGTTGAGCTTGTGATGAATATCAATTCCTAGGTACTTGTAAGAATATACTTCCTCCAAGTTATTATTGTCATACATAAAATTAGCGTAAGTGTCCTTCTTGGATTTGATAATCATAACTTTTGTTTTATCAGTATTAATAGTCATACCCATGGTAGAGCAGAAATCCTTAAGAAGCCTAAGTTGCTTATCAAGATTAGATGGGCACCTTGCGAGAAGAAAAATATCATCAGCATAAAGAAGAAGGATGATGACTATCTCAGCTAAGATTGTGCCAGCACATCTTGCTTCCTCTAAATAGCCTTGAAACTTGTCGATGTAAATGCCAAATAGGGTAGGGGAGAGGGGGCAACCTTGTTTAACTCTGATATTACATTTAATATCTTTCGACCACCCCTCATTGTTTTTTAGCTTGGCAATTACATTCTCGTAGAACCTTATAGCGGCAGCTCTCAACTCGAAAGGAACCTTTAGCTCTTCTAATCTATTCCAAAGGTTGTTTTTAGGAGCCATATCGAAAGGCTTTCTAAAGTCCACAAAGCAACAAAAGAGATTGGATTTATCATTACGACATTCCTCCACAATGATCCTGAGAATAACGAGGTGGTTTGTTGTTGAGTGATGCCTTCTAAAACCCGTTTGGCCTTTAGCCCGCTTACCTTCACTTTCAAGCCATATGCTCAACTTCTTTTCCAAAATACTACAATATAACTTGGCTAAGAGAGGGCTGATCATAATTGTCCGATAATTAGAGGGGTTATTTGTATCTCCACTTTTAAAAAATAGAGATAATGAGGCTCTCAATCCAAGGTTTAGGGAACCCTTGCTTGACTGCTTGATTGAAAAGCTTGTGGATGTAGGGGATGAGGACAAGACCTCCAATTTTTAAGATTTCTGCCTGGTAACCTTCAATGTCCCTATATTATTATTATAATAATAATACGAATATAATTGCTTATTATATTATTATTATTATTATTAATATAATATATATAATATAATAATAATAAATTAATAACTATTAACTATTTATATTATTAATTATAATATTATAGATATTATTATAATAATATAATATTATTATTATGAGTTAATATTATTATATAATATTAATATAATAATCATATAATATTATATGCTAATACATAAGAATATAGTTATTATTATTTATATAGTTATTAATAATCATCAATAGTTGGTGTTTAAAAAATACACATAATAAGTATTAATGTCTTGATACAAGCTTACCCGCGTATATCAACTACATTGGAAAATATGGTTGTATATATGCTTCATAATGGCCTATCCAGCTTATAACAACCATATTGGTAAATATGGTTATGCTAGTTATACAAAAATAGAGATAGACTAAGGGTTATCCCAAGAAATAAATCTGTGTTAAACTTTAACCATTATTTTCTCTTTTATAAAATATGTGGTTGCAGGAATATACCAGGTATGTGCATCCTTGGGATCCATAAACTGAATCAGATAGCGTCTGCACAGTGGTTTATATCTGTGTCTTCCAAACGAAATCCAGTGGAAAAGTCATGGAGGTTGTCAGCGTCGATACACACAAGTTGTAGAGGTATTGGATATTTGTGTTGATACACGAACCAACGAAGTGAGATGTGCCAAATAACAATTTTGTATACATAAAAAATAGTCACTGGAGACATATATCCCTCATAACGAGTGGAATAGTGCAATGTTCATTATCATTGTTGTTCGACAATAAAGGAAGCCGCTTGGGAGACGTTGGGTTTCTGACTTTGGGCGTTGGCATGACTTGCTCAATTAAATTGGCTACCTGGATTTTTTTTATATAAAATGTCAATCCCATGCAGGGTGAAAAAGTGCACCGTATACGTACGAGGTAATTAAGGGACCATACACTTGGTCTCTCTGTCATAAGTGATTTTAGCATACAATAATAGTTTGCTCAAAGAATAAGGGCCTGATGGCTGATATAGAGGAAACATTTTTTTACACATTGACACTTTTTATAACATGTAATGAACATACAACAGCCGATTTTGAAGGGGATCCAAGAACCAACTTACACACTCATTTTTTTATGCCATGTAATGAACATTTAACAGTGGATTGTGAAGGGGTCCGAAGCCAACTTACACACTTTTATTTAAATTAAAAAAAATCCAGACTTTTTAAAAAGCAGCTAAGCTTTAACTTTGGACAAAGTTAAGGGTAACCAAGTCATATTTTTATTTTTTATTTTTTTTAAATAATGATAAACACATTTGATGTTTGATTTATGACAGGTTACGGAGCACATTTTTCAATAGAAATATGGAGACCTTTTGCTATGGAGGAAGGAAGAAGATTTTCAATTTTTGTCGAGAGTATTAATGCTTATAATGGAAAAGTCATGCCACATACATATGAGTGGAGTTGAAGATGAGAATAAAACACTTACAATGGCTTGTGGAATTTTAAGATAGTTGAAGCGCACCAACACATATGACATTATATTTCTTAAGCTTTTTCAAATGAGTAGCAAATTAAGTGGATTTAATTGTGGGAAAAACTACATAATACATTTGAGTAAAAAAAATATATATATATATTTCAAAATATAATAATAATTATAAAAAATTAACATATTAACTAAATATATTTACATTTAAAAATAAAAAAATATGTAATAAGATTTTAACAATGGGCATTCATTTGACTTTACCATAAAATTTTTTAACTTATAAATAAACTTTGTACAATATTTTAGGTTAATAAAAAAATATAACTATTTTTGAGATAAATCTCAATTTTAATATCTATTAAAATATTCTAAAAATTCATAAAAAATAAATTTTATGATCCACTTAATAATTATTGATAATTAAGTTAAAATTTTAAAAATCCTATTTTAAAATAAACAAACTATTAACATAATTGTATAATATCATAAACTACCACCATTATATTATTCAATAATCCAAAATAACTCATATAAAATCAACCAATCATATGAATAACAACCGAAAAACAAAGTTAATAATAATAGTAAAATGAAACGAAGGAGTTTTTAATTTTATTTACCGTGTCAATCTCCGAGATGAACTATGTATATCTCTATGGAATCTCTAGATGAGAGCCACGATTAGAACTCTATAATTCATTGCCTCTGTTTCGTCATATGACTTCTCTATTATGCGTTTCTAAATATGTCGTCAAGATGGTTAACATTTCAGCAAAGCGATAAAGAATCTATATAGTTTTTTGTATGCACGTAAATTTCTTTTAATTTTTCTGTAGTAAGTTTAAGAATAAGAGAGGTTAGTGTTGGAATATGGTAATTAATTTTGGATAACTTTTAATTAAAATGTTTAAATGAATTTAGTTAAATTGGTTTTAAAAATATATTTTTAAGAGCTTTATGTATATATTTCAGTTGTAATGTAAATAAAGGTAATATCTTTTTCCCAGTTGTAATGTAAATAAAGGTAATATCTTTTTTCCAGTTTAATTGAATTTTTTTATAGTATTTTTTGGGTAATAATATATTCATTTTCTGATAATAAGATAAAACAAATAGCTTCGTAGAATGAGCTAAGTTCAGCACAATAGGCTACAAGCTTCGCACAATGACCTAAGTTTCTCGCACAAAAGTTATTAGTTGTTTTCTTGGTAATGATGTATTCCTTTCCCAATAATAAATATAATAACGTATTCATTTTCCAATAATAAAATAAAATGAATAGCTCCGTATAATGAGCTAAGTTCCACACAATAGGCTATAAGCTTTGGACAATGAAATGAGTTTCACACAATAGGGTATAAGTTCTTTGCAATGACCTAAATTTTGCACAATAGACTATAACCTTCGCACAATGAGCTAAGTTCCACATAATATCTCCACACAATGAGCTAAGTTTTGCACAATAAGCTATAAGCTCCACACAATGAGCTAAGTTCTGCACAATGGGCTAAGTTTTTCAATAACAAAATAAAATGAATAGCTTCACACAATGAGCTAAGTTCCACACAATACGCTATAAGCTTTGGAAAATGAACTAAGTCCCACACAATAGGTTATAAGCTCCACACAATGAGCTAAGTTTCGCACAATGGGCTACGTTTTTCAATAATAAAATAAAATGAATAACTTCGGACAATGAGCTAAGTTCCGCACAATAGGCTATAAGCTTTGGACAATGAACTAAGTTCTGCACAATAGGTTATAAGCTCCGCACAATGAGCTAAGTTCCGCACAATAATGAACTAAGTTCCACAAAATAGGCTATAAGCTCCACATAATGAGCTAAGTTCTCCACAATAGGCTATAAACTTACCACAATGGGCTATGTTTTTTGCTTCTACACAATAAGTTAAGTTTCTCGCACAAAAGTTATTAGTTTTCTTCTCAGTAATGATGTATTGTTGTATTGTGAAAAGGAAGCTTTCAATGTGTTTCTAGATAGATTTCTCTGCACAACTAGTCGTTTTCTCGTATATACTTTACTAAATTCTTATTCAAGAGTGTTTTTCACACTGGATTTCTTTGTTATTGTCACCTCTGTTTTCTCATATATACATTATTAAATCTTTATTCGAGAGTATTTTCGCACTTGTATTTTCTCGATATTGCCACATCCACACAACTTCTTTCACATAATCAGTGATCGTGAATTGCCTTTTGTTCATAATTAAATCAGAACATTGGAACAATACCCTATGGACCACTGTGGACAATGGAAACTAACAATATTAATCATTCTGCAAATATATATAGCTCTAAAATCAAAGTCCCTACGTAATTTCTCTTCCACACAAACTTCATAATCCACACAGTAAAAGCTCTGAACAACGAAACATGATAATATTCCCTATTCTCCCACACATATCTCGTTCTTCATAAACTTTCATACAATATATGATCTGGAAATTTTTAAAAGTATCTTCGCACAATGACTTGTGTAACCTATCGCCACCTTGCCCCCCTTGTCATATTAATATTATTTTAATTTGTGTGGAAATGTGAAGAAAGTTCATTGTGCAAAGGAAGCTTTCAATGTACGATAAATAATGCATATTTGTTTGTCTCTACTGCTAATTAAGTGGGGTCTATATTTTGTCCACATTTTTGCGTTAGTGTATGGGTAGACTGTACTAGAGCAAGTAGCTATATTAGTAAATCATTGACATATACAAAGTTGCTAATATTTTAATTGTAAATATTTCGAATATATGTTTCTTCAAGATTTTGCGCTGGCGGATATATGCACTTTGTACTAACTGCTAATATTATTGCTCATATTTTAGTTTTAACTACTGCTATTTAGGTGATTATGTACAAAAAAATGCATTAATATTGAATGTGGGTGTGATTGTGAGTGCATATTTCACCCACATTTTTGTGTTAGACTATGCTTGTTTCACTATGCTTACTTTGCATAATAATGTCTACAAAGCTTCGTCCACACACATTATATCTTTATTCTTATGTTTGTATCTTTGAATATGTTTCAAATAAGGCATTTGTCAGGAAGTGCATAAGAAGTCTATTGTGCAGAGGAAGTGTGGAACACTACACTTCGCATTAAATATTTTTATTGCTAATATTTTAATATTAAACAATGCATTTTTTTTGCTTGTAATAAGTCTGAGACAACTCCTTGACTTATACGATATTTTTGCTAACATTTTAGCAATAAATAGTGCATATCCCCTTGTCTCTGTAGCTAATTAAGACATGTCTGCAATTCGTCACACTTCACACTATCAGAACAACAATGACAAGCACACTCGATAATGCTCTTTGATTAGTCATTAACATTCGAGTTTACACGCAATACTGATAAGAATTTTACTAAGATAATAAATATATTGAGGAGATACAATGCAACATAGTCCCTGCCTCTATGACTTATTAATTGATTATCCCCATTCTTCGCACACATTTACTCTGCATAGACACTTTTATACCTTTGCACAGGGTTCCTCCACACAACAAAATCTAGCTTTGGAATCTTGCATATAAAATAAACCTGGAAAGTAACACCAAAAAGGAGAGGTACGTTAATGACTCGACTGACAAAGAGAGGTATGGAACGCTCGACTATAAGGAGAGGGACTCACTATTGTGAGGGATAGATTAAGGAAAAGAATCAGTCAAGCTCAACATCCCCCCTACCATATGAGTAACTTAAGAGAATCAATCAACTTGACAAAAGGGAGATGAAGCTTTAAGGCAGGCTTTCTTGGCTTGCTCTTACACCAGGAAGGGAGACTACTAAAAGACTGATAGCAAGGGACACAACTGGAATAAGGAAGGAGGTAGGAAAGCTCTACCGATCAATAGAGTGACTAGCAACCTTTACTTACTCTAAGCAAGAAATGGAGAAAACCTAGCCCGATAAGCTATAGAGTGGAGTTGAGAAAGTCTTCTTGATTCATACTTGTAGTCTTTAGAAAGGAAGCTAATTAATGTGAGTAGTGCTTCTCTCTTTTTCCTAGTAGTTATTATCAAGGAAGCGAAAGAAGAAGCTATTTAAGAACCTACCCCATCCCAGTAAGCAAGCTCTAAGCAAGCACTTATAGCGAATTAAGAAAATAAGCTTATTAAGACGAGTAGTTATTAGAAACTCTACTTTAATACGAGCATACCTAAGCTATGCATTATGATAAAGAAAGCCCTTTGCAATAAAGAGCGAGCCTTCGGCGACAGAGAATACTCAACTTATGAATGCTAGATCGGAGACCAGAGAGGGAAGACCTGACTGAGCACACTAGGATGATGATGATATCAGTTACGAATGCTAAATCGGATAAAAGAGAAGGCTCGCTCCCTTCTCAAGGTGGCTTGCTTGCCTTGCATTAAGAAGCTCATTATCTCTTTACTGCATTCGCTTGCTGTTCTTCCTTTCTTGTATGTATTCCTATACACAGACGGAACACTGACTTGATCTTAATGATGATCTGAAAGTGCTTATTGCTTTCTTTCTTTTATGAGCTTCCTTATTCTACTATCAGTCTTGTTATCCTCTTTTCTTTCTTCCAGTATTCTTGCTTCTTAAATAGCTTAGAGCCAAACTTCAATG
>APFE030417042.1:111546-128261 GCA_000404065.3 Pinus taeda
GGGACAACTAGCTAAGGTCTTTTTTATTACCCAAATTGAAAAGTATAGGTACATTATCTCATTCAATCACCAATTTGCGAAGGTATATCGTTCTGTCAAATTAGATTCTTTATAAATAAGGTTATCCCAATCTGGCCCAATCTGAGTGGTCCCAATCTAGACTTACAAAATGGAATGTGCCCTAGAGCTATTACTGACTGTTGACTAATAAAGTACTAGCTGCGGGGCTTACTAAAACGTACTTTTTATGGAGCTACTGATAGAGAGTTACTACGGGAATGGGGCTACTGATGTATAGAAATCTTCATACCTACCAACCTTAGACAAGCATCCAGTTGGCATGTGGTAGTTTTTTTTTTTATTTCTAGATTTTATTGTTTAGTAGAGCATAAAGCATAAAATAATGCACAATTCTATTTTAGCATCGAGGTGGTTTTTTTTTAAGGAAGTTAAATTTAGTTTTGCATTTGAAAAATAAAATTTATATAGATGCCACATGTCGGAAAGGAGATTTTAACAGTTACTCTGTCAATTGATGTGTCTCCATTAATTAGCATGTAAGTGCTTCCTGTCGTTCAAGTGCCATTGTGCCAAGGTTTACATTGTGTTGAGGTGTAGAATTGTCTTAGCCCATGCTTGTTCCGCATTGGTTGCTCCGCCCAATGATGTCTGCACAACTTCCTCTTAACACACTATATCTGGAGATGTATGTAAAGTTATTTCTAAATTATACTTTTAAGTGTAAATAATGCTTATTTTCAAATATCTGTTTGTTTATTCTCTTGTGGAAATGTTCTTTGTGCATATTTCCACATTTTGCACTAACTGCTAATATTATAGTTGATATTTTAGTTAAAAATATTGCATATCAACACTCAATTCAGTAAAACATAGGTCGTCCAGTAATTTTAGAACAAAAAAGACACCTTTATATAGCTTTGATTGCACAAACTTTGTACAAAATGCTTTTATTGCTAGTATTATTGGTAATACTTTAGTTATTGATAGTGCATACCAGTAGTGAATTTAGTAAAAGTTATGCAGAATGCGCAGAAGGTTATGTACAAAACTGCATTTCATGAACAAAAGCTTTGTTTGTATGGAGGAAGTCCAATTTTTACGTATAATTATTAATTTATTTATAATTTATTATTTTATTATTAAAAAAAAAAAAAATTTTGCTGAACTCCGACTTCATTACTAAAAAGTTTTTATTGGTAATATTTTAGAATGACAATTTCAATTTTCGCATCGTTGGACACATTTGCAGTTCATGCTTAAACGATTTAATCGAATCTTAACTTAGATGAATTGTAGTTAGCAATAATGTTAATTTTTGTTTTAATCGTTAACACAATATGGGATATAACAAATTTTCAAAGCATGTGGTCGAATACAAATAAAAAACTTTATCATAAAATCGATATAGTCAAATGATTTTGAATGCAAAATAATTCCTGCAATTCAATTTGTAAATAGAAATAGTTCAACACATGTTTAGATTCAAGACATAAGCATTAAAAACAAATTTTCTCAACAAGATCATAACTAATTTAATTTAATTTATATCTATGATTTTTGGATTTATAGTTTTTTTAAGTACAATATTCCTTGTGTAAAGCTTTGATTGTGCGGAAACAAGTTGTTGTGTTCAAAGGAACTTTTCATTATAGTAATCTATTATTAAGAGATATATGTTTGGAATGCCAAATTATTGCCAAATGTTTAATTTCGTTTAAAGTAACAACAAAGCACTAAATGTAATAGAAAATATGAAAGCATATTTTTGGAAATTTATAGAAAACACTATGTTAGAATATATTCAAAACATGGTCTTCAAAGATAAAATTGCTAAGTAGAATCGCAATTGTCCAAAGAAAAATGTAAAGTAAATGGATTTGTTGTAGTGTAAATTGGTGTTTGGTTTCCTTAAACGATATATGTAGCTAGAAAACAATGATTTATAAGATGTATTAAGAGTCCATGATTTGTTGAAGAAAAACGTTGACTATTGTTTTAATGTAGTCCTTGTCAGGGGCAACTGTGTTTTCCATTTTCACGGTTTTGGTGAAAATCTTTTTTCAATTTCTCTAGTTTCTTCCTGTACGTCGACAACCGACCTAACATTATGCTTATTGACCTTGGAAAAAGTAATTATCCATTTGTCATTATGTTCTATAGTAAAATAAATTATGATATCAAACTCTACTGCAATTTTCTATTTTTTCCCCTGCAATTGAATTTGTAACATGTCCTTTGAAATAAAGATAGAATCATGTACCGTGCTTGCACTGTCGAAGCATTTTATAATGTCCATTGCCCGGAAATAGGCATCATATCTCCTTTTGGATACTTCATTACAAGAAGACTTGATATTCTCAAGTGTAGTGACCCTTTCCGCCCATCCAACCTCTAATTGCTTTACTCGTTCAACATTTGGTAACTGTTGGTTTTGCTTTTCGAAATCAAAGAGTATTGCTAGCCTATTCTTTAAAGTATTTAATTGATTATCAACGAATTGTTTGTATTTTGTAAGATTCATATTAACCAAGTTTGTAAATTTCATTATTTTCTCTTGCAAATGTCTTAAATCGAGAAACGTTTGCTAGGACTCTTCAATAATTTCTAATCTTTCGCATATGTTTTGAAGGACATATTTTTTCACTACATTTAGCAGATTCACGTCCTTGTTGAATGTTTTTGGTGTTGCAACAACAAGACTTGACGATTAAGGTGGTCGTACTGCTAGTGGAGTCATTAACAGAGGAAATGGATTTGCAATGTCTTGTAGTTCTTTTAATTTCCTTTTCAGCATATGATTTTTTGCAAGCACATTGGTAATATTTCAAGTAATGACATCATTGTTAGATTGTTGCAATAACATGAGCACATTGTATCAATCGAAAACAAATCAATATCCACATGTTATTGATTAATAATATTTTCATTTTCAAGCTTTACCTTTTCAACTCTCAATTTTTTATTGGTCTTGTCATACTTTTCATTTTGCAATGTGATGGGATGTTCATCGAAAATAATGCCCTCTCTTGTAATTTTCTCCATTATTTTCAGATTTTTTGCCAAATGAATAACAACCTAGTTAGGTTGTTCATTGCTATCACTTTCTAGGTCTATATCCTGTTCAATTCTTTCTCTATTGATGAAACTTTTGGATTTGGGCATTTGAACTGTATGCTCATGTCGACAACTTGTTGGCTGACCACTAATCAATTTTCCACAACCAAGTTTTTTTTTTTTTTTTGCATGAGTCATGGATGACATTGTACCAGTAACATGTGTCTAAGGTGAATATTGTTGTGCGAGATTTAGCGATTTTTGTTTTTGTTTTTCCTCATCTATTCTTTGGGTGTCCATTATCGATATTTGACACTTGATTTCCTGCAAGTTTAATAAACTATGTGTTGTTTAAATATATTTGTTTGCAGATCATGACATGCAAAAATTGCATTGGGTCTTTCTTTGCATGCAATTTAAGTTATCAGGGCAAAGAAAATGCACATACTAGAGGAAAAAGAGAAAGCAATAGTGAATTGATAAGATGCAATGAGAAAATACAAACCCCTAAACAATTGATAGAGTTCATGTGTTCATAAAATGCGTAATGAGAAAATACAAATCGCTAAATAATTCTGCACAAAAAGAAATATGTCGTAGAAAACATTGCGAAAGAATCTAAGCAATTGAGAAAATGAATTGTTGAATAGTGCAAAATCTGCTAAGAAGTGAGACTAGGAAAGTATTTTCTAGAGAAAATGTCTATGTTTTTGTTCTTCTCCATTGGCAAATTCAAATACCTCTTCATTGATTGTATAATTGCAAAATAGCTTACTTTGCTTAATTGCTACTTATATTCGTCTACAATGTCACACAAATTTGGAATTTTTTGTTGCAATGGAAATTTCCAACTATGGTTATTTTTCATGTGCAAACTACGAGATATGACATTCTTAATAAATATCAATTGAAAATATCAAAGCCAACATTTATGGGAAGTAATAGAAATTAGTACTGATATTGCAAAAACATCTTCTCCACTAGCTGTGTATTTTGTTGTTGATTTAATATCATTGAAATATGTGTCCTACAAACAGAAATTGCAATACAATATAAGACCATTGTGTACTTGTACTACGTTGTGAAATGTTTTTCTAATGCATTTTCCCGCTTAAATTGCCTAGAATCTATCAATGATTTCTTGACATTCATTAAAGTTTTCGAAATGACTAGATGCATATATGCAGTAATAATAGAAAAATATCATGACAATTAGCTTTGAAAATTCCAATGATAACTGTTAATGTAGAAATTCCTTATAGATTCAAACTGCTTATGTAATTTGTTAAAACAAAATACTTGAATCTACTCTACTCATCAGCGAAAACAATTAATTGATCGAGAAATCACAACATAAACATGAGACAAGATTCAATCACATATCCTTAGAGATTTATCTAAGGGGAAAGCAACTGCTCAAAACCCCTTCTTATCTATATTGCATTAATCAAGGAATCTGGATGAATACAATATACTCTGCTCAACCTTGAGCTCAAACTGCAAAAGTATTTTCTATCCTATGCCTAAATGACTGCCTTTGGTCAATACTTATCCAAATTTACAATCCTCTACGCTCCTATTTCCTTGCATGTTCATTCAGAATTAGTCCACTATTAAATAGGAAATTCCTCGTTTAGAATTGTGGAATCCCTATATTCCCTTCTCTAACTTGATGCACCATCCGTACAACTCATAAAATTATACAACTAATAGTACACTGCCCTTGAACTCCAGTCTCAACTGGTTAACTCGAATTTCATGCATGCATGAGTTAATTATGGCTGATTTATCAATTAGCTGGTTGAACACATGAAGTTGCACCACACTGCTAGAACTCCTACTAGTTCCTACAATAGTTGGAGCTAGGTTAACTGACATTAACTCGGTTTAATTGAATTAAACTATTACAACTCAAATTAAACTCAACCTAGGCTCCTAAAATTTAGGAACCACTCTACATGACTCGAGTTAGCCCCTCAAATCGAATTAACTGAGCAAACTAAGTGAAATTAACTTAGTTAACTCATTCAAGTTGTCTTCTGATGTGGAATTACAGTTTTCTCCAAATTTAATTAAGGGAAAATTAAATTAGAAGTTTCTTGTTGCATTTTCAACACTCCCTCTCAACAGGAAAGGGATTCACATCTACCTTGATCTAACACCTTTAGAACGTACTGCATGCAACACTTCTCATTGTTGTTGTTGCTACTGCAACATCTGCAACTGAAAAGCATAAATAAAAAAGAAGCAATATGAATCAATTGTGTCTGCAACTCTCTACTAGGAAAACTGTGTTACTATTGATTCTGCTAGTGAGCCTTCCTGCTCTACTTTCAACACTTATATACACTCCTTAGTACCTGACTGACACTGATCTTCCTGCTACTAAATATTGTGGGCCCTGTAGCAAGGTAATCATCCATGAGACAAAAAACATCTCAATGGACCTTGCCCAAACTTCTGCAACTCTTGGACTAATGATCTACATTGCTCCACCTCACTCCAAGAGGTATAGTTGTATGCAAAGCAAGCTCTGATCTACTCATATTGTTGCTACTACTACTTTTTTGTTTCTTCTGCACTACTGCTGCAACTACTGTAATAATGAAACTGATCTCTTTAGATCTTGAAGTACTAGATTCAATAGGGATGCTCCCTCTGAAACTAGACTCCCTTTGAGTGTCAATCTCCCTGTGGGAAATATTTCTTCTCCTCAATCTACCAATATCAATGATCACAACTCCATTTTTCATTAAACATTGGCTCACCAATCTTCCCACTAGCAACCTTTTAGCTCCATTAAGAAGTCTGTACATAAGGTCTTCAACTCTGCCTCCTAACAAATCATTAGTTCTTCAATGATCATTGTGCATGAGGACTTTAATGATTGGTTTTAATGTGAATCTAGCTCTGATACCATGTAGAAATTCCTTGTAGATTCAAACTGCTTATGTAATTTACTAAAACAAAAGACTTGAATCTACGCTAGTCATCAACGAAAACAATTAATCGATCGAGAAATCACAACATAAACATGAGACAAGATTCAATCACATATGCTCAGAGATCTATCTAACATGAAAGAAATTGCTTAAAAACCCTTCCTATATGTATTGCATTAATCAAGGAATCTGGATGAATACAATATGGTTTGCTAAATCTCGAGATTAAACTGCAAAATTATTTTCTATCCTCTGCCTGATTAACTACCTTTGGCAAATACTTAGCCAAATTTCCAAGCCTCCAAGCTCCTATTTCATTCCATGTTTCCTTGGGAATTAACCCCTTATTAAATTGGAAATTCCTCATCAAGAACTGTGCAATCCTTATAGGCCCTTTTATGACTGCATGCACCATCTGTACAACTTGAAGAATTATACAACTGATAGTACACTGCCCTTGAACTCTAGTCTCAACTGTGTAACTCAAATTTCATGCATGCATGAATTAATTATGGTTGATTTATAGTTAACTGGTTGAACACATGAAGCTTCAACCCACTGCTGGACCTCCTACTAGTTCCTCCAATAGTTGGAACTACTTTAACTAACATTAACTTAGTTTAAGTGAATGAAACTATTACAACTCAAATTAAACTCAACATAGGCTCCTAAAAGTTAGGAACCACTCTAAATGACTCAAGTTAGGCCCTCAACTCCAATTAATTGGGCCAACTAAGTGAAATTAACTTAGTTAATTCATTCAAGTTGTCTTGTGATGTGGAATTACAATTTTCTCCTAAGTTAATTAAGGGAAAATTAAATTAGGTTCTTGTTGCATTTTCAACAGTTAACAATCATAAATGAACATCATGCGTAGATGTGTTTCACTATTTCTATAATAAATTGATTTAGTTTTTGAGTTGGCTCCCACTGGTAAATCATTGATGATTCGTTTTATTTTGATACTAACAAAGCTAATTGTCTACCGAGGCCACAAATTTTCTCGGAAAGTTATATTATATAGGATTTTGGAAAAAATCATGACAAAATTTCCACAAATTTTTGAGCAAAATTTTTGCCTTCTAACAAGGGTTTTCATCTACTAAAGCCATTAATCATGATTAATAGTATGATGTCAGTAGTCCTCATCACCATTCTTTCATAGTCGTTTCCATATTTAGATCTGATTTATTGACATGTTTAACACTTCCAATAAGTAACAATTGAAAATTTCAAAGCAAATGTTAGTGGTAGATGATAAAATAAATCTCGAAATTCGAAAAATCATGACGAAATTTCCACAATCTTCTGAGAAAATTTGTCACCTTCTGACAAAGGTTTTCGTTTACTAAAGCCATTAATCATCATTAATAGTAGGATGCCATTAGTCCTCACCACCAATTTTTTCATAGCCATTACCGGATTTCAATATGATTTATTGACACCTTTAACACTTTCAATAAATAACAATTGAAAATTTCAGAGCAAACGTCAGTGGTAGATGGTGAAATAAATATCAAAATTTGAAAATTATTTGTTTTCTTACTTTGGTAACAATTATTTCTTTAATGTTGTCGATATATGTGTACTAAATAGAAATAATATACGAAATAAAATAAATACGAGTTCATTGTGATCATGTACATTATTGTACATGTATTCAATGTGGCGATGCATGAATATCGTATATAGACACAAGGCAAAATCAATTAGCCGAAAAAATTCCAAAACGTTTTACATTTAATCTAGTAATAAAGACCCATAATTAATTGTTTTATTTACACTAAAGCATGTCACTAAACATTGGCATATAACTTCCTTCGCATAGTGGTAAGTATATTTTTTATTTGGATAAATACTGGTTTGGATAAATACTGGACTTAGCTTTAGGAACAGTCAAAGCGCTACCGAACATGCATTTGTTGCTGAATTTTCACAATCATTTCCAGATAGCTACTTTTGTATTCAATAACATCGTTTAGTGGACACATTCAAAGAAATTTTGATATGCATTTGGCCTTCCAACATGCGCATTCTGAAGAAAAGCTATGCCATTCACTAATCTCAAGAGAATAAAAACACATTCGCATAGCTTCTACTGCATACAAGAGTCATTAAATTTAGTGTTATTAATGATCATTATTACAATTGTATTAGAAATCAATTTTCTTTCTTTGAAATAAGAACATAATGGTCTCAAATATGTACAAAATGATGGTGTTTCAAATATGTGTGGAATGATGGTGTCAAGAACAAGGAACATAAACTTCCGCATTCACATACATATGAACTTTTGCACAAAGGTTGATGAAGTATGAACATGTTAACTTTAACACAATTTGTGTTCATAAGTGAAAATATGTTGTTTTGCATTAAGTATTTGTGTTCCTAAGCGAAAATATGTTGTTTTTCATTAAGTATTTGTGTTCTTAAGTGAAAATATGTTGTTTTTCATTGAGTACTCTATATATTGTATTTCATTAGAGAATTTTTGAGGTAAAAAATGGGCTTCAAAACAAAAATGTACAACTAAAATTAGCTTTATAAGAACCAATAGGATTCAAGATGACGATGTAAACCATGGGGGGATTATTCACTATTTTTGGAGTAAAAAAGTAAAAAGATTAGCAAAAAAAACTACTTTTTAAATTTGTATTTTCAACTTATCTCCCTACGATTTTACCAAAATTTCAAGCATGAGCACTCGTTATATGAAAAATTTAATTCCTTATCCAAAGAGTACCCATGTTGCATACTTTTGATGGACCTTGCTAGATGGAAAATGAGCAATACATGAAAAACGTGATTGCAATCATGTTTTTCATGTATTTCTCATTTTTCGTGTAGAAGGGTCTATTGAAAGTATGAAACATGAGTACTCCTGGGATGACGAATTAAATTCCGCATCCAATGAGTGCTCTCACTCAAAATTTGAGTAAAACTATAGGGAGATAAGTTGAAAATATGAGTTGAAAAAATAGTTTTTCTTTTTTCCCTCTAAAATTTAATGATGCGATCTAATCTTTTATTATTTCCACTATTATTTTATATTATTACTTATGAGGACCATTTTAGACCTCAAAATTTCCACTATGATGCGATATAATGCTTATCCAAACAACTACGAAACTACTAGTTGGATGCAAACATTAATTGCAGAAAGATCAAAACCATATAGATTATCAAATCTCATTTATCAATTTTAGCATTGTGTATTGTAGCTAGTTTTAGCCAAATAAATATTCGTGTTTATGAGATACAATATCTTGTATCCATCATAACAATAGAAAATAAATTACAAACTGCTGAAATAATTCTCTATGTTCCCAATAAAGAAACTTGGTATTCACATCTAAATAAATAAATAGCTCCACACAATGAGCTAAGTTTCGCACAATAGGCTATAAAATCCGCACAATGAGCTAAGTTCTGCATAATATCTGATAAGCTCCGCACTATGAGCTATGTTCCACACAATATGCTAATTTTATCGCTTCCACACAATAGGCTAAGTTTCTCGCACAATTTATTTTAGAATTTTTTCTCAATTTTAGTGTTGTGTGTTGCAACAGGTTTTAACCAAATTAATAGTCCTGTTTATCACATAATGTATCTCATAAACATCATAACAATAGAAAATAATGGAAAAAACACTGAAAGAATTCTCTATGTTCCTGATAAAGAATATTGGTACTGACACCTAGCATGCAAAAATTAATTAAAAGTAAGTACTACTATTAATATCCATTCAGTAAATCCACATGCAATGACATTATCACAACTAGTTGCAAATATATCGATAAGGTCGTATCTATCGATATTATAAAATACCATTTTCGATATCTATTCAGTGAATTCAAGTATATATTGTTTTTAATAGACCAATATTCAACATTCGATTCAATTGTCCTGGATTAGAGAAACAACTATGAGGATTGGATGGTTGTTCTCTTGGTGTTGGTGCTAGTGTATCCCTTGTTGTTGTGGTTGATGCTATTATTGATTGTGTACTAATGAGTAGCTCGTATCTATATGTAATTTGCAAGAGAAAATAGTGATAGACAGAGAAAATGTGTAGAAAGTATAGTTAATGAATTAGATATTGGTCCGAGAATATTTCTCGACTGAGTGGTATGTTGTGATTATAATAAGAATGCAATATGGATATGGATGGTGAGGTGGTTGTTTTTGTTGTTTTTTTTATTAGTTAGTTCCACAGTTCTATTTGGTATTAGCCTACTGGAAAAAACTACGCGGACGTGCTTCTGCGTATACAAAACTAGTGGTTATTTTATTATTAGTAGATTATACCGAATGCAAGGCTTAATACAATGAAAGATCGAGATTTTTTTGGGCGTTATAAATTTGGTTTGCAATTTTGCCCATGTGAATTTGTACTTTGTTATTGTCGTTGTTATTATTATTATATTTATTATTATTATTTATCAATTTATTTCGCAACTATGGAAATAGCTATGAGAAGAAAGTTGTGCAGGAGTAGTTGTGTGGAACTGGTTCTCCATAAAAAGCGTGAGTGGAAGAGAAAAAATGCATGTGCATAAAAATAAATAGCTTTGCATGCCTAAATTACAATGTTAATAATTTCTTTGCATGCGATTCGATTTTGATACTCATGTTGTTTTATTCAAGAGTTTCTTCCTGCAAAGTTGTCATTGTAACCTTTAGAAATTGTAATTAGTATTATTTAGGAGTACTAGTTGTAGCTCTTATTCTCATTTCATTTAGATTCAAGGACATTAGGAAATTCACCAAGAAGAGAATATGATAAGTTGTAGTTCTACAATCGGAAGTGCCTTTTACTTTGTCGAAATAAACCTTACAAAATGAAATTTTTATTGTTTATCTGATGAAATAAGTTCCTTTAATATTGAATAATACAAATACAATCGCCAAATGTGCAATTATCTAATCTAGAATTGGAAAATAGAAAAATAACTTTATAGAGTAAATGTCCTGAATTATCTTGATATCGATTTCTAAAGCATATGAAACATATTTATCGTAAGCGCTAGCAAAATTGCAACGTTGAGGACGATCACTGTTTAATGAATATTATTAAAATCAATAGTAGAAAATTTTCATTTTATATCATTAACAATGATATTAGTTAAATTTCATTTCATAAATGATTTGTTCAATTATGATAGAATTAAAGCGGTTGCAAGTTCTTCGCAAAAATGACAGTGAGACCACACGGGGAGGGGCGGGGGGGCGTAGTTTGAAGCAGAGATTTCATTATGCGGAATACATAATGGTTTTTGAGATTAGATATCAATTCTTTCTATTTTTGGAAATAATTTGTTAATGTTCATTTTCTATAGTCTACAAATAAGAGAACAAAACAAATTGCATAGATTGGTCAAAGCTATATGACAATATTCAAAGTAAAAAAAATGGTCTTTGTTATTGGTACTATAAGAAACCAAAATATGTCATTCAAGTAGCAACAACTGTAGTCAAGTTAAAATTGTAATCACATTAAAATTGTAATTACCATAGCTATGATCAAAATTAACATCAAAGGTGAGACAAATGTTCGACAATAAAAAAAGAATTACTGAAAATCCATTTCCATTTTTATTAATGAAAGAATAATTATGTTCGAATTGTTCACAAAATCAGTAAACAATGTCATAATTTGCAGAAAGCAATTAGTTTTTAACAATAAGGTATACAATTTGAATAACAATAATACTACATGGCTACTCACAATAGTTATTTTGTTGATAACAACACTTTTTCTAATATCGTAGTTCACTAGCATATTCACTGTTGCCATTTCAGTTCTTTTGTCTCTTTAAATTTGCACTTCTGCATTTTGGAAAAATAGCAAAAATTGCTCCCCAATTAATCAAATACATATAATAAATGAGAATGTGACTCTGAAACAAAGATACGGGAAAAAATAAAGAGGAGGAGGAAAATCGTGTGCACATGTAAACTACCTCGACAATTTTGCATACAAAAAACAACATTCGATTTGTAAAGAGTTTATCAAAACCTTTATGCAATCGCGTAAACAGTCATATGAAAAAGCCAATTGCAATGAAGAGTGAAAAAATACATCCATAGATTGACTCAATTCACAATAAAATATATAAAAGTCTAAACATTTGATCACTAGTAAATAGAAAAGCGAACATTCTAAGATTTAACAGAACTTACACTATGTAAAAGCATATGTCCTTATTGCTTAACTGTTAACTATTTTCAGAGTTGTTGTTTTCTTGAAACAATTTTTTTAACATTTCCTATACGCAATGTTTCATAGGAGCAACTTTAATGTGAAATTTGACACTTTTACTAAATACATCGTTCTCAATTTTTGTGACCTTGTGTTGCATTTCTGCATCCAAAACATAGTTCTGATCATTAACATTAACAAAGACAATTAGTCATTCTCTGCTTTCATGTTTATTAAAACAACCTATATCATCAAATTCTGATGCCTTTAATTGTTTCAGTTTATCAAATTCAATTTTTAACATTTCTCTTGAAATTAAACAAGTCACATGTAATACGTCGGCTATTCAGATTCTTCACAATTTGTACAACTTTGACATGTGCATCTGCCCTTCAATTTTCTATGTTTTGATATTCATAAATAATGTTTTACATTCATCTGATTCTTTGAGACCATGTATATTTGAGTTTCTTTATTCGATTAGCATTTGGCAGTTCCTGCTCTCTTTTTTTGTATGAGAAAGTAAATCAAGTCATTGGCTGAAAACAAATAAGTCATTGTTCATGAAATACTTGTCTCCTTCAAGATCACTTTCAATGCACTCAAAAAATTACTTAGCTCTTTGTCCCAAGTTCTTTAGATAAGAAGCTGCATGCTATGCATGTTCAATGATTTGTAATCATTTCCATATATTTCTAGTAATATATGTTTTCACTACATTACGAAAACTACTAGATTTAGAAAATTTTTAGGATGTGTCATGAACAATAGTTGCGGGTATTATTGTTTGTATTTCTAATGAAGTCATGAACAAAAGACTCAGATCTATAACATCTTCTAGGTCCTTTATTCTTGTTTTTAAGTTGAAACTTTTGGCTTCTCATTAATAAAGAGACTCTGCAAACACGTTACTGGTAACTTGATGCAGCTCCATAAGCGATGTGATTGCAGCTCCAAACAAATCACTTGCATTTTTGTTTGGTCTAAAATGTTATTCCTATGAAGTTTTACCTTTTCAATCTTCATTTGTTTACTATTATTTTCATACTTTGCATTTCGCAATGTGACAAAACCATCATAAAAATAATAAATTCATTGGCAATTTGTGCTATTGATTCTTGATTTTCAAGAAAACAAACATCAATCCAATCAGATAGCTTAATGTTGTCAACTTCTTTGTTTATAGTTTCATCAACATTTACTGTTCTCATAGGAATTTTGAAATTGGTTGATTCAAAAACATACACTTATTTTGAAATAAAATTTTGATAAGGATTTTTGTGATTCACATTGTTTGATAGCTTGTAATAAATCACTTTCGTAGTTATAGTATATTTTTTCCTATTTTCACTTGACGATGAACTTCCATCAATATTATTTATCTAATATACAGATTTCTCTACAAAACTATTGATTCCTGATTCATGAATGATTTGTTCAACATATATGATTAGCCCTTGATTTCCATGGGTATCGTTTATGCAACGTACAAATTGATCTTCAAAAAAATTGATACTTGATACTACCATGATATCTTTAATATCTATGATTAATCAGTATTTTTTTGTCAATGCATCGTGACATTGTTCGCTATGTT
This sequence comes from Pinus taeda, assembly GCA_000404065.3. NCBI lineage: Eukaryota > Viridiplantae > Streptophyta > Pinopsida > Pinales > Pinaceae > Pinus > Pinus taeda. Next base: position 125,366 of record APFE030417042.1, read on the forward strand.
CTCTAATTTCTACAAACAAGTTTCTGTATCCAATTCTTTCCAAGTGTGCATGAAATAGGGCCTCCTTTATCAAAATCTTTAATTGCTTCAGCTTTACTTAATTTAAAAGCGTTCAGAGTTTGTGCGAACTTTGTAACATGGGAAACTATGATTTCTCTAACAACAAACAACAAAGTAATGAAATGTTTTGTCTTTTTTCTTTCAAATATATCTAGCCACCCAAGGTATTGCCTATAGACTTCATCAATAAAATACCCATATGTAACAAATTTCAACAATAAAAATGGCTTACCTGGCAATCCATATATTTGAATTAGCCTATTACTTTCTCTTTCTTCATGCATACCTTTTCTCCATAGGAAAACTTATGTGTGTCCAGATATAAGATCAGGTTCTTGTCCAATTATCATGTAGCTGATTTGCCTCACAAAAACATCTTGAATTAAGACTCCAAATACTCTCCAATGCAAACCTATGAAAACAAAAGAACACATCTTGAGTTAGAAAAAAGTTTGAAGAAGCATTACTCTTCCACAATATAGGATACCATAATTACATTGGTTCTTGATTCACATTGAATTTAGGAATACATGGAAGACTGCTAAAGCTATTGCTTGAAATCAAATCTATTTTGAGATATTTAATCAGGAAGAACCTTTTGGTCTTAGATAAATTGGTTAGGTGAAAAGTTAATTTATTAGAAATGATATCATCCCAATCAAATACACAATACTTTTGTATCTCTGATCAAACATAGACACAATGCATTTTGGAACTCTTATTGTAGTTTATTGGTCCATGACACATGCATAAAATGAACAAAATTCTCTAGACATCTGTTTGAACAAACATATTTCTACAACAAACAGATTGTAAGGAACTTAGTGACACAACAAAAATAAATCCATAATAACATTTGATTCACCTGCTTCTGAGTTCATGAATCTATTTGCTTCGAGCAATTGTAGGTGAACATTAGCCTTTGGTACCTTGAATATTCGTCTAAATTTCTTCGTATTCAGAGGTATTCTCTTCATTTAGAACATAATTTTTCTTATTTCTGAATTAAAAAAAATAAAAATAATAATAAATAAATAAATAAAATAAAACTTGCACACAAATGAACAATTTCCTTGAAATCAAAAACTTCGGGCACACATGCAGCATTTTCTAATCCATTAGTCCAAATCTTGTTAACGTTTTTCTCTTCCATTGGCATATTAGCATATCGCTCGTATGCAATTGACTAGTGAAAGTTCTCATCAAAAACACCAAGCAAATTAAAGGTATCATTGCAAATATCTTCTTCACTTTCTATACTAACCATATATGTTTCGTACATTTTCCATTTTATAAATCAATAATGTTCTCAACACTACTGAATTGCGTAAATTTATTTTTTCAATTTTGTATATATTCACTAGATCTAACTTTTGCAAATGCAAAACCAAGTCTAACTGTTGCAAGTGTAAAATATACTACACAAAAAAAAATTCATCAAACAAAAATAACATTAAGCAAAATTTTTGTTTATAGGACATGTAGAAGTGAAGAAGATGTTCATTGTGTGGAAGAAGCTTTCAAGTTTTCATTATGCGGATAATAAGATTGATTATGTTTATATTATTGATGAGATTTTAATTGTAAATAATTTTTCGAATATTTGTTTGTTTATGCTCTCATGAGTCATATGATTAATTGATAAATACATTTACATTAAAATATTTATTGCTAATATCTTACTAAGCAATAGAATTAGCATATTATCGAATACATGATCTCCCACATTACAAGCAAAATTGTTCAAACGAAGTAGATTATAATGCTTTAGTATTGCATCCATACCATTTCTTTGTACAATAAACAAATGCTTCTCCATTGATAATTTAGCAATCATATTTCAAATATATTTATTCATTGATGTTTTATCAATTACATCTGAAATAATAATAATAATAATAATAATAGTTTCACTACGAAGTTTTACTCAATGACAAGCAAAACATAAACAATTTACAGGAAAACAAGTAAAACGATATAGATACAACTGATTTCACATAAAACTCTTTTCTATGAATGAGATATAGAGTCACATAACAAATGAACCACAACGTACCTAATACGCATATTAAAAATATGTATATATGTTCAAAAATTAAAACACACAATTCTCATAACTTGGTTTCAGTCTCGACAACTAGAGTAAAACCATTGGTAATGAACTTTCTCTCACAAAGAACTATGGAATATAGCAACATGCATCCCCCAATCCCCCTTAAAAAAAAAAAAAGAAAAAAAAATCCAATGATCAACAACTAGCCAATATAACTACCAACATGTTACGTGTTAAAATTACACCACATAAGCATTATAAAACTTAGAACATTTGATTTATGATTCTTAAGCTAATAACAAAAACACACTAACACGTTATTATTATTATTATCATAATTATTATTAGTTTTAAAATTATGTCACAAAAGCTATATAAAACTCAGACCCTTTGATTTATGATTTATGCCAAAGAACTAATATGCGGAATAACAAACACAAATTTTATATGACATAAAAATATTTCACGTACTTTTCACACATAAGTGTATCGATCTCAATCTGAAAGTACTGACGATAAAGTAAGCACAATAATCGTCTACCAAAAATGACAATTCCTGCATTCACACTAGCAATAGATAATTCCATGTTAATAATTCGTAGTAGAGCTAAAATAACATCTAGAACGAACAAAATCTTATATTGTCTATTGGTTTGCTATGGTCCAAATGCAGCAAAACGCTACGCAGAGAAGTCCTGCAATTATCAGGAGCCCCTACTTGATCACAATGTTTTGTGTTGAGAATATGGGCATATTATACAATACCAACAAACCTGAAATGAT